>PVJL010000218.1:364796-512798 GCA_004026885.1 Lyroderma lyra | reverse complement strand
GCGGAATATAAAACTGAAAGCAAAGAAAAAAAGAAATGAACAAACAAATAACCCATGGACACAATCGATAGTTTAATGTTTATTTGGGGACGAGTGGGTTAGGGAGGGGAGAAAGGGGAGGGGGTGGGAGAGGAGGGGGGGAAGCTAAATATAAGGTGATGGAAAGAGAACTCACATTAGGTGGTGAACTTATTATACATCAAGTTGACAATGCACTGTAGAATTGTATGCCTGAAACCTATGTAATCCTTGCTAACAGATGTCACCCCAATAAGTCTAACAATAAAAATGAATTTAAAAAAAAAGAGACTTAAATGAGGAAGATCTAATTTTATTAACCATATTTTAAAATTAAATAAGTCATTTAAAAAAATGAAAAAAGTTTGCATATTTAAAAGAATGAGAATACTTAAAACATAAAAAAGAAACTGCAGAGTGGTAACTATTAAAAAACAATGTCTTATAAAAGCAGTCAATGGCTCTCTTCATTTTATCTTCCACTTTGGTAAACACTATATAAATAAAAGACATTTTCTTATTCACATTAGTAACAGCAACAGTAAAAACTTGCATCAGAAAAGCAGACAGAAAATGCTAGTAAACTTTACTCTAAAAAAAATACTAACTAGGAAGATAGGTGGAAAGTAAAGTTTTAAATGTTTCCATTTAAAATTAGCTTTTTCCTATAAATATAGTGGCTCAAGAGTAAACAGTCACATAAAAACACAGTGGCTATTGTTTTGCATTAATCTAAGAAATGAACTGCCAAATAACTCTATATTTTAAAACAGTCTTTTTATTTTCTAATAGTCAACATTTTTTCCACCATGTTATATATAAGTCTACTAAAATATATTTAGGTTTTTCTATGTGGTTTACTAAATCTCAATTTGAAAATCAACATGGAAAAGAAAAATTCCAACTGAGCAGCAAAATAATGTAAACAGTGTTTTGTTTCTTTTGCCTAAATGGGTTTCACATTTGAAGTTATTATTCTCTCAATGATCAGTCCTCTCAAAATTTAATAAAACTTAATGCCATTTCACATATACTAACACTGAAAATTATCTGAGACAGCATTAGCATCCCATGAATTGTCTACTGATTTCTGAATACTGACAGTTCAGAGATTAACTCAGTTTTTTATGTATCTTACCAATATAGAAAAAGGCCATCCCCGAATTTTGTTAGTGGAAAATAGAAGACTACTGTCCAAGGTAGTTTAATTTTAAAAAAGATTAATGCTCACTCTGACTTGTGGTGAGTGAATTACTTGAATTGTTTATCAGGAAGATTTTGAAAATGATTATTTGTTTTGATAGTTGAGTGAGAAATGGTTCTTGAATCATGAAAAAGGGTGTTTTTTTGGAAAACATCAGTGTCCTTAAATTAAATCTTTTCTAGTAGAAATTCTTCATGGTATCTTTTAATTAATATCATTTTAAAATCTTTTTCTGGGGATTTTGCAGGAGAATCTAAAGAATGACCAGAATGCAAAGATTGGCATCTAAATTACATGTTTAAGTTAAACTCAAACTTAAAATTTATAAAAAGATTAAATGAAAATTGAATCTTGGAAGACTAAATATCAAGGGATAAATAACCAAGCTGTATACACATAAGCATTAAACACCCAAATTATCTAAAACATCTGTGAATAATCTTTAATTAGAATTCAGTTACTAAAAAGTAAACTATTATGTCTTTTTTTATACATTTGCTTTCAGTCTTGAAAGAAAAAAAATATCATTTTTGGAAAAATTATATGGGCTTAAAGAACACAATAAAACTAAACATTAAAGATGAAAAATTCAATTTCACCACTCTAAAATTATCATTTTTAACATTAGCTGAACACCATCTCATACAGCTTTCAAAGCAGCAAATTCCTTTCTGTCTGTGCAGAAATACAGATAGAAATTTAAATATATGTGTGGATGAATGGATGAATGCATGGAAATAATTTATAATATAGCAATAGTTGTATAGATGTGTTTTCAAATATAAAAACAACTTTATATTTGTTTTCTTCCACTTCATAGAAGAAAAATAAACAAGCAAAAATGAAGAAAATAATTAATGTCAAATATATAATTCTTCACTACAATAATAGTACTTCTTAAAATATGGCTCTAAGTTTAAACAGAGAGGGAGTGGAGAAGAGGTGCACAGGACAGGCAAAGGAAATATGGAAGGCATAGTGTAGGGAAGAGTTTATAAATTCTTTTTAAAAGAGAGTCATTTTGCAAACCAACGTATTTCAATTTTAACTCTACTTACAAGATGAATATATTACCACTCTCACTCACATCTCCTCATTTTAAAAAGGCATATTATTATTTTTTGCACGGCTTGTTTATACCATTCATATTTTGTACTGTAACCTCAGATCCTATAGTATTTTAATAGTTAGGTATTGAAGTGGGTCCAGTGTGGCTCATTAGTCCTCTTACTAGGAATTTTCAATGCCTATGTTAATTTTTATCTCTTAATTAGACATATCAGTAATGGTCTACCTTTTTTTATTTGTTTCTTTTTTGTTTTCTCAAGTTGGGATTCTGGGGATTGCATTATCTTAATGTATTCCAGTTTGAAAATACCAGCCGATTGCCTTTATACATAAACAACTTGACTGGTTATGGAGTTGTTGGTTTACACTTTGTTACCCAAGAATGTTGTACACATTGCTGTATTGCTTCTTACACTGAATGTTGTTGAAACTATCTGCTGTTATCTTAATGTTTTCCCTCTTATTTAGTGATTTTTAGAGGGAAAATAGGAGAGTCTGGAGAGGCTGTGGTTTTTCTAGGCCATGACTTGGCATTGACTATTTTGTATTAAATTTGTTTAGAACATATTTAATTATTTCATATTTAAATTTACTTCTTTATTATTTAATTATTTCATATTTAATTATTTCATATTTAAAATTACCTTGTATTACAGAATTGAAATGCATCTATTCTTGCTTCTGTTGGGTTCTGAACTTCATAAACATGAATTATCTTTATGCTGACTTCCCTTTGTCTTCCTTCTGTGTTTGTTTTATGCTTATTATTTTAATCCCTTACAATTAAAAAAAAATCAGCATTCACTATATAAACCTCAATGTCACTTATTTGATTTTTAGTCAGGTCAATTTTGTTTCTACTGTTTTCAAATTATGTATTTTTAAGTAATGGTGGAATTTTTATCTTTAATTTGTATTCTTAAATTTGCAATGGCCGGTTTAATCTCATATAGTTGCTAACTTCTCATCTTTGAGTTCGTTATGGCAGAATTTACATTCTCAATGGGTTGTTTTTATATCACGAAATAACTGTGAGGAATTGCATCCTGTTCCATGAGTTATTTTTCTTCCATGTTAGATACTTGGTCTTTCTTGCTTTTTCTTTCTTTCTTTTTCTTTTTTTCTTTTTTTGGCTTTTATTGGGAATTCTATTGAGCTGTTATATCTGTTCTGATAAAATGTGGTTGACATGTTTACTCTCTTTCCACCATATCTGGAAACAGTTAGTTTTTCTTTCAAAGCTGCAGATCGTGGGCTGTGCATTTGGGTTTTATCCATTTTTTCTATACCCTGAGGTAAAGGGAGAGGGAGTGAAAGAGTGAGGCTAAGCTGAAGTGGTACACAGCCTTTGTTAGATATTTTTTTCCATCTGAAATTTCGTCAGATGTTTAACTCTGGATTCACTTCATCTAACTTTGGGGGTGAGTGTATATATGATTTCCAAAGGGCCAATCTTTTGATTTCTCATTCATTTCATGTGTGCAGAATCTTCAGTTCTACTCCATTTTACTCATCTAAATGCTCATTCAATTTACTCCCATATAGATGAAGTATTAGGGTTACCAAGATTCATGACTCAATAGTATAGTTTGCACAGGAAGAATTAAGTGCCAGCAAGTGCTGCTTTAAGCAGCTACACCAGAGAGCATGTGCTTGGACTCTTTTCTCTCCCTCTCTCTCTCCCTCTCCTTCATGTAAATCAAACTTGTCCAACCCGTGGCCCACGATGGCTTTGAATGTGGACCAACACCAATTTGCAAACTTTCTTAAAACATGAAAATTATGCATGGACCTTTTGTTAGCTCATCAGCTAGTGTTAGTGTATTTTATGTGTGGCCCAAGACAATACTTCTCTTCCAATGTGGCCCAGGGCAGCCAAAAGGTTGGATACCCCTGATCTAAATCTAAGTCTTTAGCTAAGTCTTTGTCTAACTCTTTCCTTTCTCCCTTTCTTGATACTTTTTGAAAATTATCTTATTATATTAGACTATTTCTTTGTCTGGATAATGCTTGTATTTTTTTTTCTTTATATGACCATTTGTTGTTCATTTTGTTAGGTATCAGTGAAAAATATACTAATATAAAAATATTTTAGCCTTTGTTACCCAGAACCCCCTATTTAATCTTTCAAGTTCTGCCAATACATTGCCAAATGATTTCCCAAACATATGGCATATCATTTTTAATGATCATTATATTTCTGAGGCAACTACGCTGCATGGACAATGGCATTTAAAAAATAACTTGCATTTTAAAGAGTCTTTTATTAATGACAGAAAGTTTATCACAATGTATTAGAATGATCCTTAAATATGTCCCTGAATTTTTTCTTCTTATTATTTTTGGTAGATAAAATGACTTCTGGAATGTTTTAGCATAGTAAATAGAGTTCCATTAAACATGATTTTCATGGAGACAGTTTATCTTCTTTCTGATATTGTTGACTGATTCATAAAAACATATGCTATTTATTTGCATTGTGCAATGAGCCAAGTTTTCTTATATGAGCAAAAGCACATGTTTAAAATCTCTTTATGAATTATTCATTTCAACTTTGATTATTATAATTTATTATAGTAGATTTTTAAGTCCTTGCACTTTAATCCTGTGCTTATTCTGCCACTTTCTAAATAAATATAAAATTTTTACTCTTACATCTACTTTTTTAAAAAACCAAGGGAATTTAAAAATTACATATCAAATACCAAGTACTTGCAAATATGTTCTAATCACAAGTGTCCAGATTTATCTAGTTATTTGGTTGTAACCTTGAACTCTGTGTTAAAAAATCATATTTCATATATTTCATGTATTTTATTTTTAATTAGTAAAGGCTCCACAGACAACAGCATTTAGTAAAGGGGTTCTGGAATGTATAAGTAGCTAAATCAGTATACATTAAATATATTAACTTAACATTGAAAAATAAACATGGTAAAGGATCTCTGATAAATATGCTCAAATTATTTTATATAATTAATAGAAAACTGGGAAGTTCCCTGGTGGTGTAATGGCTAGGCTTCAGTGCTCTCTACGCCAGGGTTCGATTCCCAGCCAGGGAGCTACCCCCCCCCAAAAAAAAAAAATTAGTAGCAAACTGTATTAGCACGTGAGTATACTCAATTATCTTGTGTATCTCTAAAGATTATAGGTAAGCACTTTAGTTGTCATAAAGTTTATAGAGGTCATATGAAATTGTTTTCTTTCAGAGGTACATTAATGCCCTTTAATTTCATTGAATATTTTGATATTTTAAAAAAAGTTATACGTTTTAGGATTTATATTGATGCCATCAGTAGCATCATTTTAATAGTGTCCCACTGCAAAAAAATACAAATAATCATAATCTGTACTTTTTAACTTTTAAACATTTTTTTCTTTAAATAAAACCCTATAGCTTTCAGTGCTATACCCTGTAACAATACAAGCTATCAAAGACTGGAGAACTAACTTAGCTAGAAATAAATTAATGCCATCCTCATCTCACAATAATTTTGTTAGAATTGTGTCGCAAGTAGAAAATGTTGGCTCTGAGTATGAAATGGTGAGTTACTTCCTTAGGCTCAATGGAGTAAAATGCCAAGAATGACTGGAATATTAAATGATGAGCTGTGTGCATTGATCAGTAGCATAAATGTTCTCAGTGCAGATTAGATCAGTTTGGCCAAGTTCAGTTTTTAAATTCATCCCTGAAATAATGTGTCGTTTGTATTGTGTACATTGTATACCCCAGATTTTTTGTACTGAAATTTTTATATTCATTAGTGTATATAATTTATTCTTACTTGTGAGTAAACTTTTAATCTTTTATGCAATCATGACAAGCCAAAGCAGAACAAATTATAACATATCTTTGTACAATAACATCTGACAGAAATTGCCCAGAGTAAATACAAAGAAAATGCATTTGGGAAAAAAGCAATTAACTTACATTATAATTGGAGATTTCATAACCTGTGATGTTTTTAGAAGATTTTAAAGTCTGATATTTCATAACCGTGAGTTTGAAATAAACAAATAGTTTGATTCATTTTATTGACAAAACATTTAATAATGTTTTTTATCCCGTAGTGTTTGTTATTTTTCTGTATAAAAATACTAACAGTTCATTAGAAAAAATAGGAAATCTAAAATGTTACTACACAATGAAAATACATGGGCCAATAGGGAAAAATAAAATCTTAATGATTTTTTATTACTTTGATAAAAAATGTAATTGTAAAAGACATGCTTTGTTAAGCATAATAAAGAGCGTAGCATTCCTTATCTGCTCAGTCTGGGCATAGTCTTAGTATTTGTCAATTTGGGATTATCTGTTTCAAATATCTTCATTTAACATTAACTAAAAAAATTCTTCTAATGTGGACTTGCAAAATACAACCTAAATGTTGGGAGAATTACTGAAATCACACATGCAATATAATGTTTACAATTTATTAGAGAGTTCACTGAAATATGAATACCAGATTACAAATGCAATAGATACTCAAGTAACCGGGACTCTTGCCGGATAAATGTAGTATTGCTACTTAAGATTTTTTTTGCCAGTTGCTTGAGAGTGCCGGTTGCTTGAGTTCCAGTTAACAGAGAGTCTACTGCATTATGGTTCTAATGTTTTTCAATCTCTGAGTACCACGGACATGCTAAAATCCTTAACCTCTTGTGTGCAAAGGGAATTTTCTTCAACTCTGTCCTCTGCAGACCTTTTATTCTAATTCATAATTCTGTAGCACCTGCTCATTACCTGCTGTGTTTGTTTTGTGGTGATTTAAAGGATGCCCACTTCTTCCTGCCCAGCCCATTCCAAAGGTTTTCTGTTTTTGCTTGATCAAAGGTTCTGTGTGCACAGACTTAGTGAACTGTCCCTTGACAGCACTTATTGTTTCCTTCTCTTGGACAGTACCTGCAGATCTCTAGCCGTGGCTGCTGGTTTTCTGGAAATAGTTTTTCTTTATCTAGTTTGCATCTTTGCAAGTTCAAAAGCTTGCATTTTGGAACTGTGCTGGGTGGTACAGAGAGGTGACCAGCCTGTACAGACCTGTCCTCCTCCTTGCAAAGGGTTTGGCTATGAAGAAATGTCCTGCCTGTGCCAGCATTTTACAGATCTCAAGTCTGAACTGCCAGATCTTATCCACTGAATATTAAACTTCATTCTTCAGACTCTGAAGCTAGGGCACACTCCTCTCTGTGCTTTTGTTGCTTTGCCTTTCTTTGAACTTGACCCAGTTTCTGCCCTCCATTTCATCCTACTCCCCCGCCCAAGCTTTAGACCTCAGGGTGTCTCCCAGCTATGTCTTCATCTGTCCTTCAGGGCAAGGATATTCATAGCGGGTTTTCCAGGTCTTGCTGGACCCTACCCAGGACCCCACTTCCTATGCTCCACGTTGACATGCAGCTTCTCCCCTCTCCTAGTCTCTGCCTAAGGAAATGGGCCCAGGAGGAACAGCTGTGATCAAGAAGGAACCTGCTTACAAACTTATTTTGACATAAAAGGGCCTCCCTTGTGCTCCAAGTTTTCTGCTGTGTGTTGCATTATTAAATATTCCCTTTATGAGAGTTCAGGTTTTCTGTTTAACTCTTTCATGTCTGCCTCTTAGTAGATATAAACGCTACTATCTTTGAACATCTTCCAACACCTTTGAACCAAGGTGATTGTAGGCTTTTTAAAGACAATAAGAACTCTAATTTTAAAATCTTATGCATAGCAAATAAAGCTTTAATTTATAGTATCTTCAAATAGTTTCATGTTTATTCTCTGAGAATCTAACAGAATTTGAGTTTTGTGACCCATAAAAATATTTTCAATACTCTAGGGAAAAAAAACAAAATGAAAAACAAAAAAACTAATAGCATCTTTAATTTATAGCTTAAAATCTTCCTATTATTAGTAGTTTCTTAAAATAATTAATCATGCTAATTATATTCTTTTTTCCCTCAGATATTATGTTTTCTCTCTTAGATGATCAGACACTTTTATCCTCCAATATGCACCATTATTAAAATGATTTGGGAATAGCATATGTTAGAAGTCGAGAAACTTTACTCTGCAAAGAACAGTAGAGAGATGATAGCATTACAACGTGTAAGCTTCATTGTATTGCAAATATTAAGAATGTAGTGGATTAGTAACAAGTCTATAACATTTATGCAATTGAATAACATAGCCATTTAGAACCATTTCCTTACATAGTAGACACATTTTTAAGTTGCAATGTGAAATAAAATTTTAAAAATTAAAATATATATATATATGTATAATTAACAAGATTAAGGGAGATGGTATTGATATTTATGGTCTAGCTACTATGGGCCTATTATTTTCAAACTTTTTGGGCTCAGAACTACTTTATACTCTTAAAAATTGTTGAGGATCCCAAGTAATTTTTTATTTATGTGGGTCATATCTGTTAATTGAACTAAAACAAAAATTTAAAATAAGTGTTAATTCATTTAAAATAAAGATAAATAAAATAATAAATCTATGACATTAATAGCAAGAAATTTTTTATGAAAAATATATTTTCTGAAACAAAACAAAAATATAATGGGAAGAGTAACATTGTTTTTTGTTTTTGCAAATATCTTTAATGTCTAGGTATATGGAAGGCAGTTGGATTTCCATATCTGCTTCTGCATTCAGTATGTTTTGTTGTTTTGCTTAAGTATTAGGACAAAAATCAAGCCTCACCCACATATGTAGTTCAAAAAGGGAGAAGTGTTTTAATATTCATTTCAAATAACTATAGGTATTATTTGGTACTACCTTAAAACTCAATAAGTGGTAGTTTCTTAAAAATTACTTATAATATAGAATTATTACAATATAGAATCAATACACATTGTACATTCATTACATCAAAATCAATTGGTCTGTTTTGTACTTCAGATGGACTTTTTACTTGTGCATTATTTTGACGTTGTGGACCCCTGAGCATCTTTTGGGTGTCCCAGGGAATTCCTGGATGACACATTGAGAACCACTGTGCTAGTCATTGCTTTTGTGAAACAAAGTATGATATAAAGTAAATCCTGTTCTCCTCTGATTGCAGATTATGAATCCGACTCTAACAGTTTACAATGTTTGGGTTTTATATATTCCAGCTGACCTGAGTTTGCAACTCAACTCTACCACTTACCAACTCTCTGACTAAAATATTCTATGCACTCCTCAGTATGTCATAGTCATCCAAATACACGAATGTATACTATTTCATTTTCAAAGAGACCATATCAAATTTAGCAACCCCCAGTTTTCTTTTTTTGCAGTTCACTCCATTTTCATTAAACCCCGTCTTAAGTAAAAATTAGCCCAGCATAATTTTTAGAGACATGGGCTCTTAAAGCCAAATTTTCTTAGTTCAAACCCGGACTTTGCCCTTTTCTCCCTGTGTGATCCTCAGAATGCTTGTGTACTTTTTGACGTTGTGAGAATTAAGTAAGGTAATATACGTAAGGGCTTAGAACAGCGTCTGCATTTTATAAAGGCTAGATTAGTGCATGCTATATTTTAGTACTATTATCAGTATCATCATCACCATCACCATTATCATCACTACAACTGACCCTGCTTCCCTTGGCCACGCTTGCTCTCTCAGAAGTGAGGCAGACACTATCCTGCCCTGACTCCCAACCGTGGGGGACTTACATCAAGCTCTCCAACTTGTCCTGTGGAAAACCCCTCCTAGGCTTAAGGAGAAGGAGGGACCCCCACTCCAACAACACATTCTCCTTAGGGGAGTGGACATCTACTATGACTCTTTGCAAATAAATGTCTTCACAGACATCCTGCTTTCCATCTCTAACCATCTTCAATGTCATTGACTTCAAAAGTTATGACATAGGTTTTCAACCATTTCTTCATGAAATCTGTCAGTGGGGTTATGTCTCTCATTCATATTGGTATCTGCTGTCTATCCTGTAGACAACGTGGATAAAATGCGAACAGGAAATGTCCCCCCACCCTGATATTCCATTACATAAATAATAACAATTCAGGAAAAAGCAGAAGAGAGCTAAGATACTCCGTGCTTACAGTACAGCAAGTGGTGCTGTTTACAAACACCATCTTCTTTAATCTTCACAGTGCTTCTGTGAAGAAGGTATTACCTCTTCTTCCAGAGAGGGGGTTAGGGAGACCAAGGCTCAGAGAGACTGAGTAACATGTTGCAATTCACAGAAATGATCAAAATGTGACAACGTGTCCCCAAGCTGCCTTAGCTAAGTTTGCCTAGCTTTCATGTGTGAAGTCTCGCTCCCCTTATTTTCTTTACTTTTGTTGCTTCTCTCAGTTTCGAAGGTCAAAAATTTATAGAAGATTGTTCATAAAACGGCAATCCCTGTCCTCCTCCCCTTGCCATTAATACTACCACTTCTACGTCTCTTGGGTGATTAATTTAGCATTTACCTTCAAGTCTTTACATTACATACTTGCATTGCCTTAATTGTCAGTTTGAGCCATGATTTTTTAACTTTCTACTTCAGAAGATCAGTATTTGTGTCCCTCTTCCTTCCCTGCTCCTGTCACAGATACATACTCTTCCCAGATTAGTCAGTAGAATTGGGTCGTAATTTTGGTGCAGATAAGTATCAAGTATTTACGTTATTATGACCAGGTAAGTGCTGTTCACATCTATGATTGTTTTTCTTTTTATGAACTATTTTTTGTGTTCCCTGAAGTGAATAATTCTTACATTTTTCATTTCATTACAATTTTTATACTTAACTCCATTTTAATCCCAAAATATTTTCTAGGTTTCTACATTCTCACATAAAGCATTCTGTAAGGAATGTGTAAATAAAAAATATAATTTTATTTTCATTAATTATCAGTTTATATTAGCTACTTAATTGGATTTTCAAGATTTTAAGTACATATAAATGCAACTTCATCAGTATAAATGAAAAAAAATGGTCAGAAATATTTATTTAAAAATATAGAAATAAAATTTCTCATTCTAAGTTAATATTAAAAGCTAGTTGTTATTAAAGTTGCCTTATGTTTATAAAATAATTCAGCCTGTAATATATATCTTAGTGTATATTGACTGCAACAATTTTAAGGTAATTTAGAATATGTCCCCAATTAAGACAAATTATAATGTCATTTCTAAAAATGAATACATCTGATAAAATGATTATGAATAATTGCTGATAGTCAATAAAATTTACAGTCCTCTTTAAATGAAATGTAATCAATTTATAATATCACACATTTTAAAGATCTATATGTCCAGGTACATAAAAATTGTTTATTGATGAAAACAATTAAGAATATATACAAGCGCACATACAATTAAACTCTTCGCTATCTGGCTTAAATAGAGAATGGATTTTTTTTTTTTGGACTGCTGAGATTTCCAGATGCCTGATGATGATTGTCTGTAAGCACAGAAATTAGCTTAACTTAGCCACTCCAGAACTGCATAACCCTCAACCCTGTCTTCCTCAAAAGAGCACAGGCTTTGTGAAAGCTCATAATGAGCTTCATCATTCCATGATATGTGTAGTATAAAATAACAAGTGAATGGCATATACCTGATACTAAATATTTCTAGATCTCTGTGATGTTTGAGTTGTACTTTTTCTTAATTGGATTTCCTTTCAGGCCACCAAAAGTCATTATAATTTAATATGTCTTTTGTTATCCTCTTTTCTCCTTTCTTATAATTGGTTGCTTCTTTTCAACTGTGGGCTTACACTGTATAATTAACATTATGATCGAGGTGACAATTATTAGTGCAGATGTGAAGGGCTCTTATGTGAATAAAGTGAACCAAGCTTGGTGCAGGGATTTTTAATATTTATTTCAACTGCCAAGAATATATTTATTACTCAATTCCTAGATATGACTGTATCTATCCATGTACAGTTAAGTTTGCCACATGAGTGATGTGGTAGCAACTGCTAGTTGCTACTTGTTCCCCTCTGACTTCTCTCCTGCAATAATAGACCTTTTACCTTCAGCTAGGGCCCATGATAGCCAAGACAGAGCAGATATGTGACTAAATCCTGTAAGGTCACGTGCAGGGAAATTGTGCCATTTTCAGAACATGACCGTAAGGGGAGTGATGTGGCTTTTCTGCTGCTTTCTCCATTCTGCTTGGAGTTTAGAACTCACTCCTGAACCAGGAGAGGGTGAAAGGTCACAACCTAGGGACAGTAGAGTAGAAAGATCACAATGAAGCCACTGAAATAAGAGCAAAATAAATGTTTTCTTTTTTGGTCAAGTCACTGTTATTTGGGGTCTATCTATGTTTCTGCTCCTTAATTCTACTTAGTACAAGTGAATATATAAATGTGTAAAGACAGCATCTTCTCTGCTTAAGGTACTCACCAGTTTACGTATTCTGAGAGCCTTTGGGTTCAGTGAGAACCATGGGAGATTTTATTTAAATCTCACCTATTCGGGCTCTGAGGTTTGAAGCATTAATTTTCTGAAGATGGTTGTTTTTAGATTATTAATTTATAAGGTGTTGATTAGAGTAGGACTATTTTTTTGTCGGTCTTCTTAGGCTCTGATTTCAACTGAAAAACTAAACAGTATACACTAAATTAGCATTATTTGAAGGAATGAGGAATTTGTCTGCCTTCTAAACTGGAGGTTCGATTTTAGTCTGCAAAATTTTTGTACCTCCGGTTTTAACTGCCTCTTTTCCAAATGTACATTTAAAAAATAAAATAAAAATTTCAACAATAGCCTGAGTCTTGATATAACCTCAATTTATTGAGGAGTTTCAACTCAATAAGAGGTTTAACAATGAAGTAAATTTTTTTCTTTAATCTTTCAAGATTGTCTTCAGACCCTTTCCTAACCACTAAAAATGTTTTTGGTTAATGTGACTCAGTTTTCCTCAGCGTTTGGTTACTAAAGCCAAGTAAAAGTTTTAGCTCAAACTTGGTCAAAATTGTATTTCCTCATCTTTCCCAAACACAAATCTGTCCGTGGCTGAAGAACCTGAGTGGTAAAGGAAGGGATGGAAGAGCCTGTCTTTGCATGCTTCATGTCTTCGGGGTTCACCTTCTTTATAATGAGAGGAAAAATGCTGGTTCTCTTGTGGGGTAAATATGTGCATGATTTGGAGTGTTCTGTAGGGTCTTCCTAATGCTCAGTCCCCTGGTGTGACAACAGGAAATCACTTAGGAACATGACCCTGCACCTCTCTTAGCCCTCACTATAATGACAGGGATCCCTTTATCTAGTGGGCATTGAGCTCTCTTGGGTGGACTTTCAGCAGAAGGACTCAGTGCTCCATCCCCCTCTGTGTTCCTTGGCTCGTGGAAACTCATACATTTCCCAAACCAAATGATGGGCATGAAGGTGGTCCAGCCCTGCCCCTCCGGGTACCCTCCCTGCTCTCTCTCTCTAATCCTCTTTTGTAAAAGACACCTGAGTCAGATGAGTAAATCTGTTACTTCAGGGGATATTCAGCCAGACAACAATAGTGGAAGTCTTTCCCCTCCTTTACCCTACAGCGAAGAGAGGGGATTGCCTCTTACCGGAAATGTAAAATTTTCCATTATGACATGATGACTCTCACTCTACCTCTGCTCTTCTCCCATCTATTTATTAGGCAGGAATAGAAGAGGTTTTCTAATCTCTTACCACCTAGAGATCAGTGTGGTGAGCTCTGGCCCCACGCTGCATGCATTACATGCACTTCTCTTTCGAAGGTGGATTACTTAAAAATTCTTTGTGTCCAATTTGGCCCATGTCCCACTCAACATGCTGATGCCTTTAGGAAGATGTAGTAGTGGGGTCTTTATAGCATTTTATTCAGAATAATGTAATTTTTAAACCTAAACACAAAATTGGTTTAAGCAATTATACAGTAGTTTCACAACATGCATTTAAAACAAATATAGCATTTATTTTCTTTTGCTCCCCAAATGACTATTTTTAAGAAAGCATAAAATGCTATTATTTTTAAGTTTAATTTTACAAAATCTAGTTAAGGGAATTGTCCTAACTTTGATAACTATTATCTTTCCCTGAGATGTTTTGAATAAATATTATAATACACATTTGTGCAATATTTCTGTGTAGGCATATGCCAGATGTGTGATGACAAGCAGGCTTGTAATACAATAACACAAACTCCTGAAAGGGTAGTAATGGAGAAGTATTTTTTATATTGAATATAACTCTAGAGACAAGACTTGCAGATGTGGTGTGTGTGTGTGTGTGTGTGTGTGTGTGTGTATGCGCGTATGTGTGCAATTTCATGTAGCATCCCATCTAGCTCTAATATTTTGCGCTTTGATTTTGCTGATGCCTCCTCAAAGCTAAATGAATCCTTTCCACAAAATCTCCATGAAACTAATAAGTTTAACCTCCAAGACTTTATCCTTCTCATTAGGCAATTGGAAACTAAAGTACATGAGAGAGAAGTGAACTACAAGATGCTTGCATTTTACTTATTCTGCATTTATAACTACAATTGCTAATTTCATCTACCTTTCACTTTCTAAGTATAGAAAAATGAAAAACAAAGACTTCCAAATTCATAACCAACTCAGAAATGTAAGTAGTCTATAGTTGATATACATGGTTCTTTATATATTTAATTTTATCACTAAAATCATAGTTAAAATTATTTAGAGAGGTTTCTCTGCAGTAAAAAATTTAAGGAATATTTTTAGTTGTTTTGAGTATGCAATACACATGGTTCAAATTTAGAGTGATAATTATATCTACAGAAGCTTAAATTTTCTGAAGTGCAAAAGCTGGTAGAGAGAAATCATGCAAGAAAATCAAAGATCACTTTGAGCCTTTATGATGTGGAGAATAATAGCTGACAGTAAAACCTAGTAAACGATATCTGTATTGTCAAACCAGTTAGATCATTCAACTCATAAATGTGAAGTAAAAGCAAAAGTAATATTCCCAAGATGAAGAAAGTAAGAAAAAATACCTATTTTCAATTTATTTAGAATTCTAAAGTCATACTTACATATGGAAAAAAAAACATAAAGAGTTTTAAATCCAACTTTATTTGGGATACACACACACATATAGCTATAAATAAAAGGCAAAATTCCTATGCTGTCAAAGGCAAATTCATCTTCTTTAACATAGTTAAGAGCACAACTTACACTGTATGTCCTATGTGTGAAACCAGTGGCATCATTTTCTTAATTTTCCATGAGAAATAACCATTAAACATACTGCCACATAGGTATTATAGATAAGTTTTAGGGCACTGGCTCTGGAAGAAAGCTTAGAACTCCAGATTCACAAATTGGTGGCTCACAGGCAGCATTCACACATTTGACCTTGGCCTATTTAGTGTTTTAAACATTTGGAAATTTCACATAGAAATTTTCATTATCAGTTTCTTTTGAAAAACTTAGCTTGAAAATACACTGCGCTTGTTTAACCATCAGTTGAAGTAGAATTAATAACTGATTCCTCTGGAGTGAGCATGTCTCTTCAAGTTTTACAGCTCCAACATCCCTGTTGTTTAGCATAGTATGCTCCATTATTTGATACTGTTCAACCTCCAGAAACATTTGACTTTTGACCCCTGATCTAACACTCCTTTCAAAGGTAAAAATATTGAGGTCTTATTTATCTCCTGAGTTTTCTAAACAAACTTACTAAAAAAATGTAATGGTTAAGAGTATGGTCTCTGGAGTCTGTGGTGGAGTGTGGGGGGGTTCAAACCCCAGCTCAGCAACTTTTCAGCTCAGTGACCTTGACCAAGTTACTGAACATTGCTAGTGTCCTCATCTCTAAGGTAAAGAGAAAAATAGTACCTGCCTCATTGGGTTTTGTGAAGCTGGATCAATAAATATGTGTGGTGTGTTTAGAACAGTGCCCAGCTAACTTTACCTTCCAAGTGTTTGCTATTGTTATGAAACCACTCTGTAGCAGTCGAAGCACAGAGCAGCCTGATGAACGGGTGAGTCCAACTGTGGCCAGGCACCAAGTTCAGGCATTGTTTATATGGCCCTATCCATGTAATTTCCTCTCTTGGTCAGTTGTATTCCAGTTCTGAGTATTTGAAGGTGGTTTATGCAGCGTTGGTGTTTGGGATTTTTCACTGCTCTTGGACATTGTGGTCTTGACTATGAGAAAAGTACTGAAGCTGTTGAAAAGCCAGTTCCAATATGGCAGATCAGAGATAAAAGTGATCAAGAGAGTTAGGTGGCATTCTTATGAACAGCTTTACTTCTTTAAATAAGAAATTGTGAGATAGAAAAGTCATTTCTGATTTCCACCTTTAGTTATCAATTGCAAGGTAATGGAAGAATTTCATTTTTTCCCATTTTTATGCATGATTAATATTAACATTTTGAAAAGCTAGAAACAGATCGATCACTTAGGCAGCCCAGAGAATGAGGCAGAAGGGCTTGCATTCATTCCATTTCAAAATATTCTTTCACTTGGTTTGGTGATTTTAAATTATCTCTTTTAGCATTTGGGGGAACTTTCCTTTTTTTTCTGGCTGTTTATATAGTCAATGTCACACTTAATGAAGAATAACTCGGTGTCACTTTGAAGAACATTAATAGCAGATCATAAGCATTTCTTTGTTGAAAAGCTTGTTTCTGACAGATTTAAAATATATGTTCCCACAGGTTATTTTTCATATTTTGAATTTGGGATTGACTTGACTACCTGAACATCAGTCTGCAGGCTCTGTCTCAAAAGAATTCTTTAGTTTTTAAGCAACTGATAAAGATTATGAAAGTTGTTCATAGTATTACTCTATTCTCTGACAAAAAGGGCTTACACATCTTTTATATAGAAGGAAACTGATATATATAGAACATATGTCAAACTCATTAATGTGTGGGATCCCCATTACCCTCCAGTCAAATTAAATTTGTTTTGTCACCCTAAAATTGACCTAGAAGCAAGACAGAACATTTTAATGGGGTGAATAGTATTTTACTGGATTAAGTCTCTTCATTCTTATGACTACATACATTTCTTCATAAGATCATCTCCAATACTTAAACTTCTGCTGAGGTTTTATGGAACAAATTAAATTATTTTTCACTGATTATAAATGATTTTTATGATTTTTGAATAATTTTAAAAATTAATTTTCTCTTATTCTATTTTTCATGTAAGTAAAATGCATAAATATCAAGTGTAAGGCTCTGACACTTGAATAACGATTGGAAAGACTACTGTAATTTAGATAAGTCAATTATTTCCAGTATTTGCAGTAGCCAGTGACTCTAGTTAGATGCAGGAAATGAGAGCCCCTTTGAAGATAAGCATCTGCCAGTCTCAGGTAACATTTATTTGCTTGTGAAAAATACTGTGTAATAACTTGATGACCTGTTATATATTTTATATAATACAATAGCTAAGTTGTTACTAATAGGAAAAAAATAAATTATAGAGAAAAATGAAGATAATTGCATATGATTTAGACAAAAGAAACAACTAAGAAAATGATTTTTAAAAAGAAAACATATGCAAAGAGAAAGCAAGAAATAAACAAGCAAACTTCATTTGTGGGATTGAAAAAGTCAGATAATCATATTTTTTAAGCTTCATCTTTCTTTAATTCTCTTAACTAATAGCACTATTTTAGTCTCCAGATTGGGCTTTGCCAGTGTTTACTGTTTAGTATATACTATATGAGGTCTGACAATTAAGTATGTAAACTCATCCTAGTAAAAGTGCTACATACCTCATTGCTGAATATCACTAAGGTCACCTTCAAAGTACTCCCCTTGGGAAGCTGTGCACTGATGCCTGTGCCTAGTCCAACCCTCAAAGCAATTTTGGAACTCTTTCTGCAATGTCCATTACAGCTGTTGTCATATTACCCTTGACATCCTTATTGTCATCAAAACGTCTTCCTTTAAATATTTCCTTTATCTTCAGGTAAAGAAAAAAGTCATTTGGGGCCAGATTAAGTGAGCGAGGAGGATATACCAATACAGTTATTTGTGTACTGGCTAAAAACTCCCTTGCACACAGTGCCCTGTGAGCTGATGCATTGTTGTGATGCAAGTGCCGTGAATTATTGGTGAAAAGTTCATGTCATTTTCATCTAAGTTTTTCATGCAGCCTTTTCAGCACTTCTAAATAGTAAACTTGTTTGACTGTCTACTCGGTACAAATTCATAATGAACAATCCTGATACCAAAGAAGTTTAGCAACATCATTTTGACTCTTGATTTGGACTGATGGAACTTTTTTGGTCATGGAGAATTGGCTGACTTCCATTGTGAACTTTGATACTTTGTTTCGGGGTCATATTGCTACACCCATGTTTTATCACCAGTGATAACACAGCCCAAAACATCATCTTGCCTCTCCAAAAGGTAGTGGCAAACTTTAACTCTCCTTTGCTTTTTGTTCGTTAGTGAGCTCCTTTGCGACCATTTTTGTACACACCTTTCTTATGCCAATATTTTCAGTTAAGATTTTCCTGTTTGTCTATTGATGTTTACATGGTCCGCTGTGCTTCTCACAGTCAGCCAACAATTTTGATCCACAATTCAAAAATTTTTGCAATGTTTTCTTCAGTTCTGCTTATTTCTGGCTGCCCTGATCTCTCTTCATCAGTGACACTTTCTCTCCTCCTAGAAAAACATTTAATCCATTTGTACACTGCCATTTTTTTCATGGCATTATTCCCATAAACTTGGACTAACATGTCCATGATTTCATTTCCACTCTTGCCAAGTTTAACAAGAAATTTAATGTTTGTTCATTGTTCTAATTCAAGCTCCGACATTCTCATGATGCCACACAAAAGCACACAATAATGAACTCCACTCAGCAAGACACCGCCACACATTCACACAGACACAGCTGTGAGACACAGACCTACTGAGGTTATGAAACCTTATCGAGTTGTTTGTACAGTGCTGCCAGTGTAAGTACACAGTGGCAAGTTCACAAACTTGTCAGACCTGCTACTCCAAATAGTTTGGTCAAATGCTTTTGAGAATGAGTTTATTAATCCTATAATTTATTATACCTTATCATTTGAATTAAGGATATGATTTTTGAAACAACATACTCATAAAAACTATCATGGAAACTAGTTTTATGGTTTATGTGCTTATATTTGCTCTTGAGTATAACCCAAAATATGACTTCAAATGGACTCCTTAGTGGTTAGTGACTCTGAATAGGAAAGACACAGTGTTCTGTGTTGGTGACCCAATTGGAGACACTTCAGCAAGTTCCAAGGCCTTAGTTAGAATTTTAATGTATTTAATGATCCTCAAACATTCTAGGACTATTTTACAAAAAGAGAAGAGAAGAGAGAAAGATAGATAATAGCAGAGAGAAAATGTTTTGAGTATATGCAAGTTTGGACTCAAAATGTACTTATTAAATGGCTTCAGACTGATCCTTCTCCTCGGTGCCTTAGCTACTGAAGATATGCTGACTTTTGGAAAATAGTATTTCTGTAAATCAAAAGAACTGAGATCACTGTTTATAAATTAGGAGTTTGTAGTTACTAAAATTAAGACAAATTCTTCATGATGTCCTAAAATATATGGTATTAATATGTAGTATTAGAAATATGTCAGCTGTGTAGAATTCTGAATCAGTTTCAGCAAAGAAAATGGATGAAAATCATTTCTAAACAGCAGATGAACATTTTCTAGCTTTAGGTTTAGCTGCTTTCTGTAAATTTGTAGTTTTGATTATGGCCATATTTTTTGTGTTTGTTTTTTTCTTTCTGAAACCTAATGAAAACCCTCTGAGTGCAATGCCATTAATTCCTGGAGAAGAAATAACTGGTGCAGTATATAGTATAACAGATTTGTGATTGCTGTACATGCCAGTGATAAGATAGGATTCAGTGCATTAGCAATAAGGATTAAATAAGAAAAGTCGAGAAATGGTGAATACTCCACTTGCTCTGAGAGAAATTTCATGATAAACCAATGCCTTCAATTGTTATTTGCAATAACATGAAAGTAATAATACTTAAGATTCAACCTTAAATTACTGACTATGAACTCCAACAGTGAAAATTATAAGCTACCATTACAAGATCTAAGGTTCTTCACCAAAGAAGCAATATTAATAAATTATTCATCTTGGGGGGAAAATGAGAAGGAAAGTAAAATTATAATAACTTCATTATACTAGGAATTTGTATTAAATATTAAAAATGCTTGTATTGCCTTCCTCTAAAGGTAATTCAGTATGTTTCGAAGGACATTTTTATCTTATAAAAATTTAGCATATATTATCTCTTTATTCCAAATGAGTTTACATAAGTCAGAAAATCCTAAATATTAAATGAAAACTAAAATTATACTGGTGGTTGAATAGTATAATTATCATGATTCAATACTGAAGCTCTTTGATGCTAATATTCCATACATCACAGTATGTATAGCTTTTAAATTTTAGTATATTTCTTATGCCATGTGACACTGTTGATAGAGTTAGGATTTTCTAACATGATAGGATAATTTTCCCTATAATAAAGGCTACCATTTATAAGTGTGCTTTTGGAAACCATAAAGATGTATGATTTCACATAAATATTACTGCTCTATTTTCTTAAAACATGATCTTCTGGGAAATAACATGTTATTCCCTCATGATTTATTATTGCATTTCCAGATAATAAATATCTCATTTCTAAGCTTGATTCTTATGACTATAAATTTTTCAAAATTAAGAATTATGAATTGTGGACTATAGAATTTTAATATACCATTAAAATCCTTACCTCAAGGAGCATTTGGTCTGGATAACATGCTGGACTTTTAGAACATTAATAATAAATAAAATCATCTCTCTTTCCTGAATGAGCTTTACATGAATCAATACATGAAGCATCATATTTAGGAAAACTTGAAAATATTACTTATATAACCTTAAAAACCATATGATTGTAGGACTATTAAGAAGGCCAGTATTAAAATTTTAGTGACTCAAATGCATGGAGCCAGATCCTAGTGGAGTTCCATATGTGAAATTCAAATAGAGACACTTCTTAACATTAATGACTGTGTATTAAATAACTGTTAATGACCTTCATGGGATTTTCAACTAAATTCTTCAGTTAATCAGTCCATCTTTGAATGTATCTTCATGATCATGATTCACAAATTACATTTTTTGTAGTGTTTACTCTTCAGAATTCTGAATTTAAAGAGTCATGGGCAATGATGATGGTGACCGAATATTATACTACATGGAGCAAATGTATAATCTGAAAGCAAGCTTGATGCCGTAATGCCTAATATTGCAAGTTAAAACGCACATGTTAAGATAAATGTTCCTGATGCTGATAGCAAGTACATCTCGCTCCTTCAGAGCCTTGGTGAAGATCCACCTCAATTATCCGTGTGTGTGTGTGTGTAGGAATGAAATGTTTTGTGTTATACTTCATTTTTCTCCAAAGCAAAACTGTAAGAAAACATTGACTCTTAGTTCTCATTCTTATCAATACTTGCATAAATCAGTTGATACATTTGCTAGGGTTAAATGGGAAGCTTGAAAGTGAGCCATTGCACATAAAACAAGTGGTTTCCCCAAGCTAATGATATGGTCCTAATTGTACATCTTGCAACAAATGCACAAGTCCACTTACAACCATAACGAATAGCTCAATTCAATTACTAGACACTCTTCCTCTTCCTGGTATATGCCTGTCATTTATTAAGATTTTATAATATTTTGTTTTAATCTTTGTGCTGACACAACAGTCCTATGAGGATACAGTATTATTACTGCCATTTTAAGAATTAAAGAAACCGAGTGTCTTACTGAAGCCTACAGAAAGGTAGGATTTGCGTCCATGCTTTCTGGCTTCCAAAGTGTTAAGAGTTTTTTAAATGTTAACTATGTTGATACTATTTTAATCACATTAAAAATAAAAACAAACAAAATATCTCACTTCAAATAAATTATTTTAATGTTAAGATGTGAACATTTTTTGAGAATATTTTATCAGACAAGCTATTTTAATTTTTTAAAAAAGTCAAATGGGAAGAATTAGATGCAGTGAGCTTATTATTGTGTACCAATTCACCCAATAAAATTACAAGTACTGTTAATGTCCATACATTGTATGTTGAAATTAATTTGTTAATATGTTCTATTCAGTACTAAAGCATAAGCTAGATTGAAGTTCAGTGGCATTTATATTAAAGATTTTTAAAGTTTTATATTTGAAACTTATTTCCATTCATATTTAATTTAATAAACAACTATATAATCTTAACTTTTAAATATAAACAATTAATTTTTAATTCAATTAATATTAATAAATATGCATTGAGTGTACCAAGCATTAAGCTCAGAGTTTGAATGAACTAGATGGACAGTCTCTGTCTTCAAAGAGCAACCTGTCTAGTGAATTTACACAAGATAAATTCCAGCGAAAAAGACATCAAACAGAAAGATGAACGGCCATTTCGTGGGGGACTCCCTACATAAACTGTCTTTGTGAGCTCTACAGAGCTGTCTTTGTGAGTTCTGAAACTGAATTATATCAGTCTTCAAGACATCTTCAGGCTTTGATAAATAGACCCATCTAAGCTCATAAGAGAAGAATATACAAATCAAAGGAATATTTTATTGATTTCTGAAAGGTGACATTAGGTAATACCTTCATAGAAAGTGGCTGGAACTTGAAATTATTACTGAAAGTTTTGGGTGAATATACAATCATTAGTGAAGGGACTTAGATGGTTGTAACAGATGGATAATTAATTTTTCTTCCAGGGAATTAGCTCCAATCTCTTCCTACAATGCCTTTCTGTTGGTGAAAATTCTTCTGCTTTCTAGATATTGTTATTCTTTATGGGCAGTGATGAATAGTCACTGAAAAATGCTTTTTTTCACTTTTGTGTTTAAATATAATTTATTTAATTGTAAGTTTTTATAATTTAATTTTTACAGCTTTATTGAAATATAATTGACATATAATGTTGTGTAAGTTTAAGAATATTGTATTGTATTGTGGTACTTCTTATGGGTTACTAAAAGCACTATTACAAAAACATTAAGTAGGTTAACAGTCACGTTTAAGTATTGTCTTTCTCTGGATATACTCTAATCATCTGAATTGATCTGGACATTCACCTTCTGCAAAATATTTGCAGACTGAGTGTGTTCAGTATGTTTGCATATGTCCTAGTCTTCTTTATATTCATTGTTTTAACTAGTGCCTAAATGACTTTTACAAACTGCTTCTCCAAACTAGAATTTTCACTTTGTAACCAGCCCATTATGCACTGAAAGAAATGGGGGTCATGTTGCTATATCTTAATATTAGATATTTAATCAGTAAATAAATACTTTAAACCTTTTAATTGCTAAAGTGACCTATAAAATATGTCTTAAATTTTAATTATTAGTATTATTTTGGTGCACATTTAAGTCACTCTTGATATTTTTACTTTTGCTAAGGTTATTGATAAAATGTTCATTAATGATATAATGGTTTTACCTTTATATTTCTCTTCAGAAACATTCAGACAGATACATGCATGTGTAAAGTAATATTTGGGTATAATGAGATTGGATTTTTGTAAATATCAGTTGGTGTACTTCTTTTGTTCCTAGATATTATTAGGCTGTACCTACCTTTAACCTTTAGGTGGCAGCATTTGAGAACAATTACAGTACCTATATTGAAAAATTGCCACCATTTAGAAAAATATGATGAAGAACAGTACATATGTTCAAAAGAAAGAATTTAAGATTTATCATACTTTTTGTTGAGATTCAAGACAATATCTTATTGAGCCATATCACAGTCTCATAATTTGGAACATTTAAAAGTACTTTTCTATCCACATAAGACTACTGTATTCCCATAAAAAGCCCATCCTCTTTTTTGCTGATATTTGTTCATTGTTTATGCTTTTGTTGAAGGCGAGGGGTCTTCCAAGTGGATCATCCTAAGAGGGCTTTGTTCACAGAATATCCACAATTTTAATGAATCTTGATTAATTAAACATAACTGCAAATTTCTCCTGAACTATTGAAGATAAAAAGAAATCTTTCTCCTTACAATTCATTGGTTAAAAAACTATTTCATAATGATGTATAATGAGAAATGAAAAGGGAAATACAGTTTACAACTAGTTTATATTAAGGATTCTAGTTCTCAGTACATCTTAGTTGCTGACTAGGCAGGCATCACAAAAGGTAAATTGTGTTTGGTAATTGACAACTCAGTTGATGTGATCTCCCCAATATTGTTTTCTTTTTTCAAAATTTAAGGTCATGTAATTTTATTTCACTATTCAAGTACCTGGTCAAGTTCAGGCCATACATGAACAACTTCATTAAGAGATAAAGTAGTAAGTGGAATCTGTGATACTTAGTTGAATTTGAGGATATACTTTTTACAGAGATCATGTCACCTGTTCCACTGTAGCTGTAATTCTTGTTGCTATGTAAACTTTCATTATATAAAAACCTGAAATTTGTTTCTTTTCTATTCTCCTATTGATTTTAATATATTCAAAAAAATCTTTTAGGTTAACTTTTTATGAAATAGTTATTTTTTTCTTTGATCTTTGTACCTTATTGAAAAATGTTCCAATATTTTTCATTCTCATTTAAGTTCAAATATTTTTATTAAGTGATTACTTCATTATTTTAAGAGAAACATAAAATTTCAAGTAATTAATTAGAGGCAAGTTTACATGAGGTTGGACATTGAATATCGTGAACTCATCCTGGCAAAAGTGCTACATAACTCATTGCTGAGTATCGCTATGGTCACTTTCGAAGTTGACACCTTACCGACTTCTTTGTACAGTGCTGCCAATGTAAGCGCGTGGTGGCAAGTTTGCAGACTTAATTGTCAGAATTTGGACACAAAGACAGCTCTGATGGCCATTCCAGAAAAAGCGTTCCAAAATTACTTTGAAGTATGGACAAGGCACTGGCATCAGTGCACAGCTTCCCAAGGGGAGTGCTTCGAAGGTGACCATAGTGATATTCAGCAGCGAGGTATGTAGCACTTTTTCCAGGATGAGTTTGGAGTATTAATTGTTCAAACTTGTATATATGTAATTCAGATTTTGTCTGTTTAAAAAAATTAAATAAATGTGCTGAGGGTGAAATACTTGCAGTGATGTCCGTTGATTGTTGGTCAAATTATTCTAAAAATTTTCTCATTACCCAGTAATCATCTATAAAAATTATGGATATAATCTAAAGTATACAAAGTGCTTCATATTGTAGGTGTTTATTTCTATGCTGTTTATATTAATGAAAATTTGGAAGGTACCTAAACATCCAAATATGGAAGAGTGGATCATTTGTTAATTTATGTTATGAGGTATTTGCAGTCTTAATGAATGCAGGATGCAAAAGTGTATGTAGTCTGAGTATTTCAGCGTTTGTCAGGATTCTTTCATTTGTATGAGTTACTCAAAATGGCTTAGGCAAGAGAAAGGATTTCTTGACTCAATTACCTGAAATTTCCAAGGGCTTGAATAACTGAATCCAGGTGTTCAAACAGTAATGTAGGAAATCTGACTGAATTTCTCTTCTCAGCTTTCCTTTCGGTTGACTTTATTCTCGGTAAATCTCTTCCAAAGGGTGACAAAGAAGGTTTTCACCATTTCTGACCATGACCAGCATCCCTAGCAGGAAAAACCCAATGTTCATCTTTCTGAAATCTCAGTGAACTGTTCCAGAGAGGACTTTCACTGCTTCAACCTAAGTTACATCCTTAGCCCTGAGCGTGTGGTCCTGAGGACGTAGGCTCTGATTGGATAGGCCCCAGGACAGAGTTAGCTTTAGCCTCATCCAAACCACATGGACTAAAGCAGGAGTAAATGTGTTTCTCCAGAGGAAATATGAGAATCTTTATGAGAGGAATGAATATGTGTGTATGTGTGCCTATGCCAGAGAACCAAAATAATAGGTATCTACCATCAACCACAGTACCTGTACAAGTTAAATAGATTATTTTATACTATGAGATAGTGATATGAGAGAGAGAGAGAGAGAGAGAGAGAGAGAGAGAGAGAGAGAGAGAGAACGAGAACAAACTAGAGAACCAGAGACAGAGGAGAACGATGAAAATAAAGATAAGATGGGTCAATTAACTATTCTTGACTCCGCTCATGATCACGTAGTCAGTATGTAAATCAAGTATTGTTGACTAAAGCCAGTTACAGGAGCAAAGCCAATTAAATTAAATCAAACATGATTAGAATACAGTGCACATTTTCCTCCTTTTCTACCAATTACAGTTTACTTCAGTATTATTTTATATTAGTTTCAGGTGTACACCATGGTGGTTAGACATTTATGTATAATTTTGAAATGATCTCCCCCATTAGTCTAGTACCCACCTGGCACTAATCATAGTTATTACCATATTACTGATGCTATTCCCTATGCTGTACTTAAAATGCACCTTTTTGTATGTAATACTAGATTACTGAAAATTCTAAAGTTATGCTACTATCTTTAAAATAGTTTTATGATAAAACCTTTATAAGAATTATCAACTCCATATGTTGGCATAATAAAAGGCATAGCTCAGATTATTTTAAAACATGTATCATGTAAGAATTCTAGGCAAAGATAATTTGTTGTAAAGGGAAGCGATGGCGAAGGGAAGTATTCTCTAAATTGGGGTGACATAAGATACAATATTCAAATTTTCCCTGGATCTGCTTTACTTGTGATTATTAGAGAGCTATAATCTTTTGTATAAATCTCAGTTTCTTATTCAAAAAGACGAGGATATAACAATGCACTGCTTTTCATAAAAACTGAATAAAAAGTAATTTTAGCCCAGAAACTCACACATGGAGCATTTTCACTTAGTAATCATCTTATAAATAATGGTTTTGTGATAAAGATTATTAAAATTATCAAACTTATTATTAAGAAATTTAGTGACAGAAAAACTAAATGTGTGTGTGTGTGTGTATGTGTGTATGTTTACATATTTATTTAAGAACAGAATAAAATTAGGATTCAGTACATTCTTTAAAATATAAACCTATCAGGACAGTTTTAGACATATCTAAATTAAACCACTTAGTTTTCTTCTTGTAATTAACTTGTTTAGAATAAAATCAAGATTAAAGGAGAGCAGAAATCCATTTTAGACTTAACCATAGTTTTCTGGGAAATTTACTTACAGTACACACCCACTCTGACTGACTTTATTGTTCGGGACCCCAAGCCACTGTTGGTTTTGCTGAGTATAATTCTCAAAGTCTCATTGAAAACACATCAGTCTTGGAATCAGAGGCACTTCCTGCTGTTTTGGTCCAACTGATCTGAGCAAGCATCAACACAGATTGTTACTTCAGGCTGGGAAATGGCTGATAGACACCCTCTGGATCAAACACACATGAAGAAACATGAAAAATGTCACTAAAGACTGAAACTTCAAAATTGAAATCTTATCATACTGCTGTTACTTGTGTTACTTTTATATAATGTTAATTAAAATTTATGATCTAGTGATATTAAAAGTATCTTTAAAAAGTTTGCCAAATCTTCAAAAAAAGAAAAGATTAAAGAACAGAAAATAGAGTGGAAGAGTGGACAGAGAGAGAATGAGGTGGGGAGAGAATGAGCACGTGAATATGATTGGGTGGGTAGATGTTCCTCTTTCTCAATGAACTAGGCATTCAATTGCCTCCTTGTCATAAAAACTTTTATTTTTATTAATCTGCTATTTCCAAATTTTAAAAAAGCATTGTATTAGAAACCATTGATTTTCTGAAGTCCTTAATGTATTATAGATACTGAAAAACATTAGCAGAGTAAGAGAATAATCAACATTTCATTGTGTATCTTTTCTGAGTGTAAACTGCAGTCAGCCCTTGACATAAATTTTATCTCATGCACTGTCCAAGTCATGGCAGGATACCAGTTGATCTTGATGTTCAATAAAATTCAAGACAAATGAGCCAAAGCAGATTTTGAGGTTTTTCACTCTTTCTACTGGCACTTTGACCCAGGTCAATGGTATTCAAAGCATGTCTACATGACAGCGTAACAAATTGTGAGATGCAATCCAATTTCAATAAAATGGGATTGTGTGAGTCATGACACCTTTATAATAGTAGCTAGGTATGATCAGACTGCTTGAAAGTGTATAAAGCAGAGAGATCTCTAAATCAGGGAACACCGTTATATTATCAGAAGGTTTGGCATGCCAAAGATCCTGACTTTGTACTTTCGGTTTAGCACAGCCACTACCTTGGGTGAGGGAGGGTATGACGGTGTACTGAAGGAAAGCTCAACATCCTGTTATGTTGAATCATACAACCTCATCCGATAAAACTGCTACAGCTAAACTGCAAGGCTGACAATAGGTTGTAGTGTCAAACATAGCTAGTGTGTCATCTTTTCCACGTGAACAGCATCCTGTTTCCTACAGATTTACATAATGTTATCATTTTTAACAAGGGATGTGTAAGTCTGAAATTTTCCCTTAAGTGTAAAATTCTTATCATCAAAGATTCTACTGCACTTCATTCTTTTTTGCTGTCCTGCCCTCCCAGAGCATCCCTTCCCACTCCATTTCACAACGCTCTCCTTTCAAGCTTGCTAGATATCCTGTGAATCCTGAGGCAACGATGTAGCTCTCCTAACTCATACTACAGTGTAAATAAAGTCAATGCTCCCCCAAGGGCTTGTATTCTATAAGGGAGACATTTAAAAAAGACACCAGAGGGGACTTTGCAATTCAAATGTAGGCTGGGGTATTTTTCTACAGGACAATTACAGGAAAAAGAAAATCAAAAGAGCCTCCATCCCCCCCCAACAAATTAATATAATTCATTCATATATTTATCCTACTAACATTTGTTACCTATATATTCTAGGCACTGTTATTGATATATCTTTTTATCAAAAAATACAGTTTTTACCTTAAAAAAAGACCAAGGAAGATAAAGCTAATTGAAAGTGCAGCACTATCGATTTTGTGAGACAAAAAGTGATTATGAAAAAGATACCCTTGTGTTTTTTTTAAAATTGGGCTTTTATCAGTTGGAAAATATGAGTAGAAACAATTTTTCCCTCTTCACCAGGGACATGCCCTACACTAGGAGGGCTAATAGGATGATGACACTTCATTGCATGGTGAATGGAGCTGAGAAAGCAGATTAACACTGCTGTAGCACCAGTTTGTTAACCTACTATTCTTCCTAAAATCATGTAAAAGAATTTAAAAGTATGTGTTGACTTCTTTTTACATTTTTTAGTGTCAAGTCCACAATGTTGTGACTGATAAGACACAAATCTTTTTTCCTCACTGTCTTTTCTCTGTATTGCAGGGGGGGGATCTCTCTTAAAATCCATCCTATTTATTGTGTCCATCTTCTACTTTTTAGTCTTCAACATCTGCTTTATTCTTAGAACAGGTTTATTAGTGTGTGCTCCAGACTCAATGATTTCATCCACTCCCATTCTTTCAGCCTCATCTGAGCTCTCTTCCTCCATGCTCATATCCTATTACTTTGCATTTCTTTTAGTTCCACTAATACGGCATGGTATTATTTTTTATTAGGCATGCCACCTTTACCTGTGCATTGTCTTCTCACTCATCAGGTTGCTCTCTGCAGTAATGTCTTCCTTCAGAAAGGCTTCCCTCACTGCCTAATGGTGTATCCCTCAATATTCCATGGCAGCCTCTTTTCGGAGCATCTAGTACATGTTATTGCAATCAAGCTGTCAAGCATTTAGCTTCATGAAGGCAGTGATGGCATTTGCCTTGTTTAAGGGTTAGCACCATGTTGGCACATAGTAGATGCTTAATGAGTGAACTATGTTCAGTTCAATGTATATTTATTTGCACAGTGAGCATTGGTATGCAAGGCAATAGTCTGTGTAACACAAGATGACTGAGACACATTTCTTTTTCTTCTCATGTAGCTTTTCATTTAGTATGTGTAGGCATTTGGGCATGTCATGATATATTATCAGGCAACATTACAGGGGCCAAAAAGACTCAGTCATAAAGAAATGATTATGGAGATACTGTCTTAAATGTTAGAGATCAGATATCTTAGAGATTACAGTTCACTGTAGATAGAACATTTTGATTAGTGTTTTGGAAGGTAAATCTCTTTTAATAGCTAGATTTAATTAGTTTTTAATAAATGAATATAACATATATGCTTGTGTCATTTTAAAATACAATCATAAAAATGATTATCATATTCATCTGCTCTATACTGGATTCAACAAAATATTGGATGTATCTTTTAGGACTATCATAATTGTAGTTTTTATTGTTAGGCAAGTTACATCTAGATTTTGTGTACACAAGCCTATGATTATAATAATCCACTCTTAATTGATTATGTGAAATCTCTGAATCCTTTTTTGTACATTATTGTATCTTCCTAGATGCTGATAAACTAGATCTATTAGCAATCTTTAATGTTCTCTTGAAGGTCATTTGACTTTGACTTAGAAATGTTACATTCCCAGTCATTTAATAAATATTCATCTAATGCCTTTTCTAAACCTGGGACATCATATGCGTCGTATTTCCACTGAAAATTATGGATATTATCAGTAGTTGCTTCATTACCACACAAGAACTAATATACTTAGATTGTAGAGTCCCGAGGTATTTAAAAAATTTTTTTGAAGTAGAGATTCAATATTGGTAATGAATGTAGTTTGCATACAAATAATAGTTATCATACTTTTATGTATAACATTTAAGCCACAGGGTACTGAACACTCGTTTCGTGTTGAGAGCTTTCTATGCAAATATAATACTAATCTATACTGAGAGCTACAGATTTCCAATTTATTTTGTTAAACATACAGTGGAATGATAATGCTTTGGTGTGATTTTTTAAAAATTATTATTTTAATAGTCTTAAAAGAATTAAATGCTTCCTTCATATAGCATCAGCAGCATCAGCCTGCAGAGCAAGAAAATGTCCCTGATGATAAATTTGTCTTTCTTATTTTTTAATTTATTTTTAATTTTCAACTACAGTTGACATACAACGTTATACTAGTTTCAGGTGTATGACAGAGCAATTAGACATTTATATAACTTACAAAACAATCACCCCAATAAATCTAGCATGAATCTGACACCATACATAGTTATTACAATATTATTGACTGTGCTCCCTACATTATACTTTATATCCCCATGACTTTTTTGTAACTACAAACTTGTACTTCTCAATTCCTTCCCCTTTTTCATTCACCCACAACTCCTCTCCTGTCTGGCAACCATCAAAATGTTTTCTGTATCTATGACTTGTTTCTGTTTTGTTTGTTTATTTGGTTTTTTGCGATTCAACATATAAGTGAAATTATATGCTTTTATCTTTCTCTGTCTGACTTATTTCACTTAGCACAGTACCCTCTAAGTCCATCTGTTTGTTGCTGATGGCAAGACTTTATTCTTGTTTTATACTGAGTAAAAGTCCATTGCATATATGTACCCCTTCTTTATCAGTACATCAGTTAATGGACACTAAGGTTGCTTCTGTGTCTTGGCAATTATAAATAATGCTTCAGTGAACACATGGATACATTTGCCTTTTCAAATTAGTGTTATGGGGCTCTTTGGATAAATTCTCAGAAGTGGGATCACTAGATTCTTCTTTGTCTCTTTTTTTAAAATCTGTTTTGTCTGGTGTAAGTATTGGTACCCCAGCTTTTTTTCTTTTCATTTTCATGAAATGTCTTTTTTTAACCTTTTGCTTTCCATTCTGTCTTTCTATTTGAAGTAAGTCTCTTATAGGCAGCATATGTTAAGCGTTCTTATTTTCTTGTGTATTCAGCTACCCTTTGTATTTTGATCTTAGTATTTAGTTCATTTACACTTAAAATAATTGTTGATAGATACATAATTATTGCCATTTTATTCTTTATATTTTTTATCTTTACTTTTCTTCTTCTTCTTAAAGAAGTCCCCTTAACATTTCTTATAATACTGGTTTAGTGGTAATGAATTCCTTTAGCTTTTCCTTGAAGCTTTTTATCTGTCCTTCAATTTTATGTGATAGCTTTGTTGGCTAAAGTAATCATGATTGTAGGTCCTTGCTTTTCATCACTTGAATATTTCATGCCAATCTCTTCTGGCTTGCAAAGTCTCTTTTGAGAAATCAACTGACACTCTTAAAGGCACTTCCATGTAGTTAACTAATAGGTTTTCTCTTGCTGCTTTTAAGATTCTCTTTGTCTTTAACCTTTATCATTTTAATTATTATTGAAATGGGCCTGTTTGAGTTCCCTTATTTGGGACTCTGCACTTCCTGGGCTTGTATGTCTATATTCTTTGCCAGGTTAGGGAAGTTTTTTGTTAGTATTTCTTCAAATAGGTTTTCAGTTCCTTGCTCTCTCCCTTCTCCTCCTGATATGCCTATGATGTGCTTGTGAGTTTGCTTGATGTTGTCCCAAGACCCCTTACTAACTTCACTTTTTTGGAGTCTCTTTTCTTTTTGGTAATCCGATTGGGTGTTTTCTGCTGCCTGAGCTTCCAAGTTGGTGATTTGATCCTCTGTTTTATCTAATCTACTATTAATACCTTCTAATGTATTCTTTATTTCAGTTATTATATTCTTCATTTCAAAATGGTTCTTTTTTATGTCTTCTATCTCCATTTTTATGTCTTCTATCACTGATATCGTTGAGCATCCTGATAACCAGACAATTTGAGATTGACATTGGGAGATCAGATTATGATGGTGTTCATGGAAAAGTTAGGTGGAACAGAGGAGACAAGAGATAGTAAGAAGAAAATACTTCTGCAAAGCTTATATAACCCACTTCTCAAGTATTTACAGGAGATCAGTGATGAAAGTGGCATATTAAAACAGTTTAATATTATTTCATGTATTAATAGGAATAGACATGATAATATGAAATGATTTATTCTATAATTAATAGTTTAATTCATCCATATGCATACATTTTGTATATATTTATGGAAGAGATAGACATCATGAGTGTCTATGCAGTTGACAATGCAGACTTGAATCATGTAGTAGGCTAAATTAATTTGGTCTCATTATTTATTCAATTGATGTTTATTTGTCAAGTGTTGAACAACCATTTTGGGTATTGAATGCATGACAAGGACTAAGCTTCTGCCCTTCCCTTACATTCTGTTTGGGAAACTAATAACAGAAAAACCAGTAAGTGATTGTAGACTATAAGGAAGAAGAAGAATAAATGCTATAAAAAAAAGATAAAGCACAGTAATGAGATAGAAATGGAGGCTCTAATTATTGTATAGATGGTCAGTGATGATCATTTTTTAGAAATGACATCTGAGCATGGTTCTGGGAAAATACTGCAAATATCTGGCATGAGAAGCTTTCAAAGCTGTGGGAAGAGCAAGTAGGAGGCCCAGAGACAGGGCTGTGCTTGGTTCTTAACCAGTTCATAGATTATTTGGAATCTATATTATGTCTTCATTTTCTTGTTGAATTAATGTTTCACAAATAATATCAAATTTATTAGTTGGCTTATATGAATAAAAGAAAACATAAGATATGTTTATTAATGTATTTGCTTTCAAGCACTTTTTTTATGTCAGAAATGACTCAAAGATAAAGGCTGGTAAAGATAGATTCAGAAGAAAAACAAGGTCAAGTTGGATGAATGGGATAGGGGGATAAATGTATACTTTGTTAATGTATAAATTGTAATAAAAATGTTTTAGTGGTGTGACTATGGACCTATATGAACTAAATAAATTAACATTGTTATTTATATCCAAATATTGAAATTGAGATTTTATTTCAGCTCACCCTCTTGATTTTTACGATTTACATTATGATAATGATAACAACAAAATACCATTTTAGAACAATAACTCTTCCAAAAATTATATACATATTTGGTTCCTGGATTTTTATTGATGGCTTATCAACCTGAGACTATGTACATATATAGAACTAATTGTATATGATATCTGTATTTTAGACTATCTGACTGATATTAGATAATTATTTCTGATGTCTAAATGAGCAGCAAGACCTTGTCATGGAGCATGAAGCTTATTAGCATTTACAGATTAATCCCAAATTATTAAGTACAATTTCCACATCCCATTATATCTACATATATATTTTAGATATATAGTTATATATAAACAGTATTAAGTTTATATATAGATATGAATAGTAAGTACTGTTGTAAAATCTATACATGACCATCAACCAATTATGAAATTAAAACATTTTAAGCAATTTCTCTAAAAGTATATGCAAATAATAAAACTTCAATGATAGTTTTTATACATTGTATGATTTAAATCATGAAGGTATTTTCTTCTTGGAATCTCTTCTTGCAATAAAGTCCTAAAGAAACAATAAGACACATAGAGATGTCAGCCTATCTTTTCTTCATTACATATGCCACCCATCAAAAGAACTGTGCTATGTGTCCAAGAGAAAATATGATTTTAACATTCTTAGGCATTAATCTTGGGCAAAAGAATTTGGAAATTGAAATCTTTGTATAAGTTGACTTACAGGTAAGTACAGTCGCTTGAGAATTTCACGTGCGATGTTCAATTTATCCTTACTAAATACTTTTTTCCCTGACAAAACAGAACATTTTATGCTTCTTTTCACAGGTAAGAACAATCCATCTGATTGACTACAAAGTGACTGAAGACTTCAGTTCTCACTCTCAAACTTTTTAAAAGGAAAATTTTATACTATACTTGAGAAATCTTTACAAGGACATTAGACTTATTTTCATACCTAGATAAATCAAGACAGGATATTTCTTTATAGCTGTAATAAAATCTGTAATAAATTTGAGGGTATTTGTATATTCTGCTTAATTTAATTAAATAAATATTCTAGATGCTGTCTGGGATATAAATATGCATACATTATTCTTGTCCTTAGAGATTACAAGGCATAAGGCATCAATTCTGTAATACAGGATGAAAAATTGTAAACTCAAAAAATAAAAGACATTTAAAAATTGTACTGGGAATTAATCAGAGAAAATGCCAAGATTTTCACTTGAAGAACAACTTCAAAGAGCAAGTAGCATTTGTGATGGGTCTTAAATAAAGGGAAGGGACACCCAAAAAGTTGACAAAATGCATAATATGGAGGTGAGATGTTTAGCAGATGGAAAGGGGATAGCATAAGCAGATTGAGGGTGGGATGCATGAGACAGTTTCCTGGAATAGTGAAAAGCTATAAAAAAGTGCGGGCAACAGTAAAATTTGAAATTCAACATTTTTTATAGCAGTATTAGAAAAAACAGAATGTATTTCTGAGCAACGTATACCTTTGAAAGCCTTGGTTGAGATGAATCTACCAATCTGACTTGAAATGAATTTATCAGAGTAAATATTACAATAACCTTGGCAAAAATTAACTAAGCAATGTTAGAAATTAAAATATAGGAGACATTATGAGGGTAGATTAACTATTATTAAGCAACTTATTGCATACCTGGCTAACTGGGAAGAAGGAATACTGGTGACTTAAAGCTGGTGATTACGAGATTGGTAGTACCATTATTAAAAAAATTGAGGGGTCAGGATAAATAAATGGTCATTGAGGAAAACAATGCATTTGTAGACATCTTTTAAAACCATAAATCAATATTTATTATTTATACACATTATTTGTTTTATTTCATTAGCAAGAAAGCTACTCCATAGGCAGATCACCCTAAATTACTGAACTAGCCACTAACATTACATGTAGTGAATAATTAATTTCTTTTTCATTATTGAATTTATGCAGTGACATTGGTTAGTAAAATTATGTAAGGTTTAAGTGTCAATATTTTGAATTTAAGTGGCCAGATTGCTGGAAAGCTGTGTCTGGTACAGAGAAAGAGATAAGGGAACTGCTGTTGGGGAAGGAAGGCATAGAAGTGGAAGTGTCAGGAGGGTGAGGAATAAGAATGGGGAAGCCGAGAGCGATGCTTCCAGCTGGTAGAGTCTATGGGAATGTGGAGAAACTGAAGAACGGAGACCAGCAAGCCATGGGTGACGTTCCCGGGCAGCACCGCCTGGGCGAACGTGCCTGCACAGATGGACATGTTTTCTGTCAGTGCTGTCCGCTATGGTGGCCGGCAGCCGCATATGAATTTTGGGGAATTGAATCTTAAATTTTGAGGAACTGTATTTTAAAATTCAATGTGTTTCATTTTAATTGGTATTTTAAGTTTAAATACCACATGTGGCTAGTGGCTACTGACTTGATAAGTACCACTCTGGAGAGTAAAAACACTTGTTTCATCTCAATCAGTTTGTCACTCGGCCACCAAGTGCCATCCCTAAAATACAAATTAGAACATGGCCTTCCCCTGCTTGAAATTCTCTAGTGTCTGGAATTCTTCAGTGTCTGGAAATAAGATCCAAACTACTGAATCGTGGCTAATGGACTTCATTCTCCCTAACCAAAGCTCCAGCCATGGCAGTCAGGTTTCCCAAACAGGCTGATCCCTTTCCAGATCAAGGCCTTTGTTCTTGTTTCTGTAAATGCTTCTGTCTGTTTCTTCCTATTCTTTACACGCTCACTTCTTTCCCATCTTTCAGGTCTCTGTTTAAGTGTCCGTCCTCAGAGAGATCTTCCTTGACCCACTTTATCTGAATCAGTCCGGTCGCCCTATTTATTATTCTCCAATTCAACACTCAGTTTGTTTGCTTTCTGCCACTGATCATCATTTGTACTCATTTATTTATTTCCCTCAGCCTGGTTTGCTGGGCTGTAACTTCCCTGAAGACAGGGATCATGTGTGTCTGATGGTTTTCATACCTATCAGAGTGCCTGACATATGGTGTGTGTGCAGTAATTATTGCTTAAATGTTGATCAAATGCCAAACATGTCATCTGCGAAAATAATATGTAACTACTACACAGAAGTTTTCATAAATAATTTCTATTGTTAAATGACTACATTTCAGCAAATAAGCACTCAGAAAAACTTATACAAACTTATATATGAAGGCTATCCAGAAAAAATCCAGCCATTAATGCCTCTGTTTTTCATATTACATAGCTGGATACTTTCCAGACAGCCTATTCTTTGAATAGTTCATTTAAACAGAAGAAACTAAATACTATCTGTTGAATGACACAATTGGGATAGAACTTGATGGGGAAGAAAGTTGCATGCTTTTAATACTTTATAAAGACTCAAGTATAGAATTCTTAGCCCATGTGGGTCCATTCAACTTTTTTCTACACTAGAGGAAGTTTGTGTTTCTTAGCTACTCTTCTAATGCCCGCCTCTGATTTTTTCTTTCAAGTTCTAACACCCTTGAAAGCACTGGAAAATTTTTGCTCAGGCTATTTTTTTGGAATTATCAATAATAATGAAAGGTAGACACCACTATTATCGCTATGTAAAGAACAAAATAAAATAAAACCTGTGGTTCTCAGATTGGCTGTTTAATAGAGAAAGAGAAAAGATCTGGTACTGCTTAGAAATGTGTGAGAAATAAGGACAATTTATCATCCAGATAAACAGTTGTTTACTTTCAATATATTAGTGAAATAAATCCTGGCCTGTTGAGCTGCTTCCATTACTTAAGTAACCAGAAAATGACATATTTCATGAAATTTTACTTCACTAGGGTTGAAATTGATGGTGCAACATTTTTAAGTTTTTAAAATAAAAGACTCTTAAGATAAATCTCTTAAAAGTTAAACATAAAAAGAATTATATGTATATATACCAGTGTTTTTTTCCTTAGTATTTAAAATGAGGGTAGATATCTACTGATAAAAGGAAAAAAAGAAACGGAAAAAGAAAAAGAAAACCTGTCTTTAGGACAAGTAGCTGTTTTTTTTTTTCTATGTTACGATTCCTGTTCCACTGCTATCAATGTTTTAAAAATAAAAATATAAATATAAAGGAAGGAAAGGGAAGGAAGGAGGAAAGAAACAGTATAACTGAAAATGTTAGTATGGAACGAGTTTTATCTTCAAAGTATGAGTTTAATTAATGCAAGTTTATTTTCAAATCTGTCAAAAATTAAATTCCATGTATTTAAGTTTTATGCCAATGCATAGTCTTTATAAATATCAAGGGAAATAAAGTTGGATTTTAAAAACAGATTTTCATTTTCACTTTAACTTTATTCAAATACTTACAAACCTTCCTTCATCTGAGGCTTAGTCCCACACCCAAATGTGTGACTACAGAAGTCAGTTCAAAAACCAAAAAATTTCTTAAATGGTGATTATGTAGGTGCAGATAACATCTGTGATTTATTTTTTAAATGATATTTTAATTATATAAAATTAAGCTTCAAATATTAAAAAAATAGTCCAGCTAATGTTATTCCAAATTCTAAATAATCTTACGAATAATACTATAAAATATTTTTTATTTGAAATCTTTTTCCAATTCCTTCATTTTACTATCGAATTGACCATAGTCACTCTTGACCCATTACTTAGTAGGCAGTGCCTATTAAATTAGATAATCATAAAACTTCCCATGTAGAAATACTGTACTTAATGGCTAATATCCCAAGTTAAAGAATGAAAGCAAAATGGTCTTTGTTTTCATATTCTGAACAATAACTTGTGACATAAAAATGAGACATACTGTTTGAGCTCTTAAGGTTTTTCTGATAATTGTTCAACTTCCAGAATATCTATTTCAAGGAATGATTTCTATACTATGTGAATTACAAAGTTTATATCATTAATTTATTGCTAGACTATGCCTCTTTAGGTAGAGAATCTGGGAAAATAAAAGCCAGATGACTCTCAAGTGGTGAAAATTATCCCCCGAGTCCTCAGAAGGCTGAGTGTTTCCTTTATCTGCCTCCTTTGCCCACAATGGCATGTTAGAAAGTAGATAATTACCCTGTGAACTCATGTTGTATACACAGATGGATTGGTTAGTATGAAAAAGATGTTGTATTAATGACTTGTGAAATGCAGATGAAGTAATTTAGATAGCTCCTTCAAAACATTAACTCATTTTGATCTCAAAAATTTAAATGAGTCTAAGGAACATGTGGTGTGCTTGAGTGATTTTGGCATAAACATTCAACTTCAAGTCATAGTTACGATACAAGTTTAATTTGTTACTTCAAATAACTATTAATCCATTTGCTACATGAACTAACTTTTTTTTATTTTACTGTTCAGTATGTATAATCAAACAGAATTCCATTTATTATTTCATAATCCCTAATCAGCTGCATATTTTAGGTTATCAAAAGCATCATTAAAAAAAACAACCCATTGTGGTCAAAATTAAGAACTTATAGGTAAAGGGAGTTAGTGAAAAAAATTGATGTGGTATTAAACACATTGATGAAGCACAGGAAACAAAAATTCTAGAAGACATCCCCTTCTGAAACAGATTATATTCATTAGCATAATAATCCTAACCCAGAGATGACTCTCCTTTGGGATCTCCTTGTTTCCTAGCTCAGAAAACATTCCATTGACTTTACAAGCTGCTGAATCTGCTAAAACGGATGTTTTTCTAAATTCATTGTTGTGCAGACTACACTTCCTGTTGAAGGATTTGAAGCAAGTCATAACTGACTTGAAATGCAGGGTCTGGCAGAAGTAATGCCCGGACTTGTGTTGTGATTTTGTGACAAAACTATAACTATACATGCTAAGATTTTGTAATAAAAGATTTGGGATAGATTACCAGCTCATACAAAATGGGCATAATTTGTGTAGTCATAAGCATATATGATTATGATTTTGTCATGAAATCATAACTCAAGTCTGGGTGTTACTTCTGTCAGACTCTGAATAATGTCTTTTGCACTTGAATTTTCCTCTGTTTTAATTTTTCAAATCTTGTGGAATGTATATTTAGTGTCCAGGATTTTGCAAATTTTTGTGCTGCTTAAGAGAAAGGGCATTGTTCTGGGTCTGGAGCTCTAGAATTCACCAAAAGGTTAGAATTGAACATATCTGTCTGTGTGCTACATCATAGATCTGCCATGCTTTCAGTAAGAGGGGAGGAGTACAGTACTTATCGTATGCTCTTAATTAAGAGGAATACACTGAACTTACATATTAAAATATTTCATATCCTGAAATGTGAGTATATAAATATAAAGTCTTATTCTCTCGAAACTTGATATTGATAAAGGATCAATGTATTAAACAGTATGTCATTTATTCAGATGAATGCTTTCCAGTGTTTCCTGATGAGTAAAGTCACCAAGCAACTTGTTAAAAATACAAAATATCAAGACCCACAGCAAATAAATGAAATTCGATGCCTAGAGTTAGGGGCCTGGGAATTTATGTGCTATCATTTTTCTGTTTAATGGTCATCAAAATACATAAACAGTTTATGTTAACAAAACTGATCTACACTAGCAGACAAAATACTTATAAGAATCAAAGTAATAGTTTTTATTTAGTATGATTTATGTTACTAAAAGAAATTCTGGAACTGAGGGTAAGAAGCAAAACAAACACCCTGGTATATCTCTGTGTGGGTAACAATTTCAGTTGGGGAACTTAAAGTTCTGATAGAAGGATAAGAACCAAAAACAGTGTTTGCATGGCCTTTTGGTAGATTTAAAAGATTACTGGAACTGGAAGCTTTTCTTAAAAGGAACGTATACACTTAATAATGAACAGAAGGATAAGGATTCAGGTATATATAATACGTGAAAGTTATACTTCTCTTATAACTTGTTGACCAGACAGCCAATAATCACATAGAGTTTTATATATATAACATATATGAAGAATTTATATATGAAGATTTATAATAGTTTCTGAATGTCCTCCATGTTCTGATACATAAGATACAGAGGGAAAAACACAAAAAATCCAAATTACTTTGGGAACATGGTCAGAAATTGTCATGAAGACAAGCAAAAGTTTCTCTTTTCCTTTCTCAGCCTAAGATTGTTCTCAGTTATTAGAGAAAGAGGAAAGTTATTAACTGAAAAATTTTCAGAAGTGACAATATTAGAGTTATAAAGCTAAAAAGAAATGCTGAGCATAATTTGCTTTAGTCAAGAACCAGTTTGGGCTTTTTTTTTATTAACTATACCTTCTCCAAACTGCGTTAATTCATCATACTTGCAAAGGTGAAATCTCATAGGTATATAAATTTCACAGACACAAACTTGTGTCTTGCCTGGGAAACACAAAGTATGTGGGCAAAGGACAGAATCAGGGAAATGAGAATAGAGGTGAGGATTGAACATCTGATGTTTCATTAAGAATTTTAAAGAGACTTAATATTAAAAATAATCACCTGATCCAATTTTATCATCAAAAATAAAAATGCTTGCCTGCTGGGATAGGCATCTTGGTTCTCTTGCCACCTCTAACACTCTGCAAAAGGAACATTGTTATATATTATATAAGTAGCTGGTAGGTGGCGAGTTAGATACTGGATCAAGGATTACAGAAAGGAGAGGGGATAAAGATAAGTTTACTGTAAATCGTCAACACCTCAAATTTAATATATCTACTGTAAGAAATGCAGAGAAACACATTACAACTCCAGAAAATTTGCTTTCAAAGAAAAGTTATTTCTGGCACTATTTATAAAATAGAGGAAGTGGAGCATGACCCCTTACCCCTTAGACGTGGACTACACATAGTGACTTCCTTCTAAAGGGTAGAGATTAGAAAGAGGGAGGAAATACCTTTACAACCGAGAATCCAGTCAAACACTCCCTCGGACATGTGATCAGTCAACATCATCAGTGATACCTCATACTGATAGCATGTACCCTTGATTTGATGAGAATAGCACCTCTGTAACTTGTCTCCTCAAATCTCAGAACCCCAGTCTAATTGTAAGAAAAATATCAGGCAAACTCCAATTGAGGGGAATTCTACAAAATACCTGATCAGTACTCTTTAAAAACTGTTAATGTCATCAAAAACAAGAAAAGTCTTAGAAACTATCATAGCTGAGAGAAACTTTAGGACAACTATATCTAAAGTAGTATCCTGCCTGGGATCTTGGAACAGAAAAGGGATATTAAAATATACAGAAATCTGATGAACAGGGACTTCAATAATATAACTTCGTTTCATTAGTTGTGATAAATGTACCAAAGTAATGGAAGATTTTAACAGGAGAGGATGCTGGGTGTGGGATATGTAGGAACTCTGTACTATCTTCCCAAGTTTTCTGTAAACCTAAGACTAATTTAAAGTAAAATGTTTATTTGAAACAATTAGTTTTTAAAAAAACTGTGAGATAAAACTGTTCCTTAAATAAATGCTTCTGCAATTCTCATATATTTACAATAATGTCTATACCAAACTGTAGGACATATGGGCTAAAATTTTAAATATTAAAAAATATATATCAATAATAGAACTGAAAATATGTCTCAGCAAAGATTAATATTAGAAAAATTGTAAAATATTATAATAGTATATAAATTTTTTTAAACCTCTGCCTAAATAATAGGGAGCATTATATAACACTATTAAAAGTTTTAAAATATATAAAGAACTCAAATGAATTAATATTTTTAAATCTAGAATTTAACAGAGGACTAAGAAAAAGACATGAGCAGTATGCATGATGACAAACAGCCAAAAATGGAGCTGACATTTTGCCTTCAAGGTAATAAAGGAAATTTTTAAATGAAACATTAAAAATGATGCCAGGCATTCAGTAGTTTATAAGTAAATTGATTAAAGGCATTGACAATATATACACATGTAGGTTTGATATATAATATAATCACTAATTTTAAAAATGTAAGATAATAGTCAAATAAATATACTTACATATTGTTGGTGGTAGTGAAAAAATATCAGTGTAAAAATAGCTAAAAATCATAAAAATGACTATTTTGACCCAGTAATCCCATTTCTGAGAGTGTTTGTGTTTTTGATATCTACTGCTAAGCATAGTGGTCTATAGAGATCCATAGAATGTGGCTAAATGCTTGACTAAATTGTCAAAGACTTGAGAGGAACATGATTGGCAAATTGGTCACAAGATATTCTGGGGAAGAGGTATTTGGATGTGGTAGTTTGAAGATATTTGTATCTAATTTGAATGTTAACTAAAAGGTGACTTCCACAGAGAATTATTTGACTAAACAAGTACATAGGATGACCCATTCTGTGGACTCCAGTCAATGTCCTTCCCCAACCACTTCTGGTATTGCCTAATGGGCTCATGGCCAAAGTGGCCAGGGTGACAATGATGGAGGTTAGGTGTGGATTCAGCAACATGGGCTTCCACTCAACAGCAGTAGTCTGGCTGCTTCCAGTGCTGAATGTCCAGTCTACCAGCGATGGAGACTAACACTGAATCCATGATGTGCTATGACTCCCCAAAAGGATCAAACATTTGAACCATGTCCATCTTGAAAGAGGCAGTACTTATTCTTACTAAAATAGATTCTTACTCTGGGTATGGATTTGCCTTCCTTCTCTACAATGTTTCTGCCAAAACTATCATGTGTGGATATATAGAATGCCTTATCCACTGTTAGGATATTCCAAAGAGCATCACTTCTAACATAGGAATTCATTTCCCCGTAAATGAAGCATGGGGGTTTTCTCATGCTTCTGGAATTAAAATTCTTGCTGTGTTTTCTACATCTGTTCCCCAGGTCTGTATTAGTTATCTATTTCTGAATAACAAATTACTCTATAAGCAGCATCTTAAAATAGCAACCATTTATTATCTCACAGTTTATGTAGTTCAGGAATATTCCTCCCAGCTTACCTGGTTGCCTATGGCTCAAGGTCTCTCATGAGGTCATAGCTGGCTAAACTGCAGTCTCATGGGAAGACTCAGCTGGTGATGATGGTGGGGAAGGACTTTCTGCTTCCAGGCTCATGTGTGTGGTTATTTGCAGACCTTCATTATTACATGGGCCTTTCCAAAGAGCCTCACAACATAGTAGCTGACTCCTCCAGAACACGTGATCCAAGAGAATGTGAGTGAGCACTCAAGAGAAGAATCCGTGGTATTTTTCCTAACTTAATCTTGAAAGTTGACGTCCATCATCTCTATTGTACTCTATTTGATAGAAGTGAGCCACTATCTCCGGGGACTAACAGGGTGTGAATACATGAGGTGGAGGTTATTGGGAGCAATCTTAGACATGGCTTAGCACACTGAGTAAATAAGAACTTATTAAAAGAGTGTATATCATGTTAAATGTTCTTATTACATTAAAAATATGAGTAAGTTTTTTAAATCATGACTTAAAACATTGTTGTAAAATCCTATCAAATTAAATCCCAAGTAATAGGGAAACAAATTCACACATTAAAATACAAATTAAAAAACATGGAAAATAATTATGTACACTAAGTAGGATAATGCAAAAGTTAAAAATAATCTTAAACAAAAAAGTAGAAAACAAAACTAGCCAAATATATAAGGACAAAGCTTGGAAAGAAAGTCACAAAAAGCAAAAAAATTGTGTTGAGTTACAGCAGTAGTATTATGGTTAATTTGTTTTAAAGTACTTTACATTATTAAAAATATTTTTACATGCAAATTAGTACAACTGCTATCGAGGGCAGTGAGGAGGTTCCTCAGAAAATTGAGAATGAAATTATTCTATCTACACCAAATCTTGAAAATCTTTGTCCACAAAGACTTATGTGCCCTAATGTTCATTGCAGCGCTGTTCACAGTGGCCAAAACATGGAAACAACCAAAGTGCCCTGAGACAGATGACTGGATAAAGAAACTGTGGTACATATACACAATGGAATATTACTCAACTGTAAGAAAAGATGAAATATTGCCATTTGGGACATCAATGGACCTTGAGATTATCATGCAAAGCAAAATAAGCCAGACAGAAAAAACCAAGAACCAATAACTTCACTCATATGCAGAATATAAAACGGATAGCAACATAGTAACAAAAATTCATGGATACAGTCAAGAGTTTAGTGGTTACCTGAGGATAACGGGGGAGGGGAGTGCAAGAGAAGAGAGGGGGAGTCAAATACATGGTGATGGAAAGAGAACTGACTCTGGGTGCTGAACACATAATGTAACACATAGACAATGTACTGTAGAACTGTACACCTGGAACCTATGTAATTTTTACTAACCAATGTCACCCCAATAAATATAAAAATAATAAATACATGAATACATACATACATACATACATAAATAATATTTTTACAAATGTAAAAATGAGAGAAATGATATATATACTATTGATATTTAATTTTAATTTACATTTTAGCTATCAGAAACATTCTTAATATATGAGTTCATGTCAAGATCTATTATAATAGGGCGTAACTAAGAGCATGGATGACTCACTATAAACTTTTTATTACTCATCACATTTGGCTTTTAGTAACATCATCTTGGTGTACATAGAATCCATAATTTTATGCCACATGTTTTCTTAGCTGTATTCTTAAACCAGTCTGTAAGTAATTAGGCATTATTTATACTGCTACCTGTGATTCAAAATGGCAGATATAACCATTTATATTCAATTATTTTATTCACTGAAGATGATGCCTATTATCACATCAAAAAAGATGTGCTAACTAAAAGAAGATGTGTTCCCTGCACACTTTTTAAAACACTAAATCAAACCAGCTGTAGTAATTTTTTTCTGCTCAGGAAATGACTGTTAACATATGGCAGTGTCAAATGATTTTAATTCATCTTTCATTAAGCAAGAAACAACATGTCGTATCTTAAGCAGCCTGGGGATTGTTTGCTTTTTTCATTATGAATCATTAATCAAAAAAATATTATCTACTGCCTTTCCCCATATATACCAGAAAAATTCAGAAATGTTCCTAAATTTCTATGTAGAATAAGAGGGTTTAAAGAAAAACTTAACAGATCAGATACTGTTCAGATTTCAACACTAGAACTGTGATTAATATACTTGGTTGTATGATAATCTTGAAGAAGCCATGAAAATGCTTACAACCTTTTTTTAGATAAGGCTTTAAAGGGAATAACTATGTCATTTGGTATTTTGGTATAAAAGTGAAAAAATAGCATTTTATTAAATATGACATGAGACTTCTGCTATTTGGATGATAAATTGAAAAATAGCTCTACTTAATGGTTGTGGCCCTAACGTTGTCAACTTAAACTGTGTGATTGAGTAGAATGAAGAGGTTAGACAATGTGATTTCAAAGTATCTATGATCTTACATTATATGATTTTAATATATTTTTAATTGTTTAATAGCAGTAAGTACCTCATTGTAAGATTTCAGGTTTCTGTGAAGGGCCTTGGAATGTTGAATACAGAAACAAATATCAATCTACATGTTCTGATAAGTATGAATGCATTTATGGGTATAAAATATTTAAATTAAGACTACTCTAGAAATCTAGGACATGTAGCTTAATCTGGGACAAAGATTTTAAAAACTAAGCATAGGGATCTAACCATAAAAGAAATCTGTTGTGAAAAGAAGATAAATTATCTGGGGATGCAAGAGTGACTTTTAAGTAACAGCCAATGATAAATGATGACAGCATACAAGGGCTGTCCAGAAAGTATCCAGCCATGTTATATGAAAGATAGAGGCATTTATGACTGCATTTTTCTGGACAGCCCTCATATAACAGATATGACAATCTAAGGATTAAAAATAACAATAAGGTATCTCTAAATCTCATTATTTAATATCAAAAAGTAGCCAAAATGTTATTTTTTTTAATGAAAAGCTGCCATGAAAGTACTGGGCACATATTTCTTAATGAATGAAACAAAATTACAAATTTTATAATGATATTTCAAAAACATTATAGCCTATCCAACATATATTTATTTACTTCCATGTATAGTTATTATTCTAGAGATGGCATTTAATCATAAAATGGCCCAACATACTATTAGGATTTTTAGATAGTTGTACTTAATTAGAACACCTACAATTGAATTACTGCTATTTGAAACTTGAAAAATGATAATACTGCCTGTAATACTTGTAATACTTATAATGCCCTAAGAGCAGTAGCTAAATCTCTCACTATTCAACCTGAAGAAATTATAATAAACTCTTATTGACCTTTTGCTGAATCAAACTTAATCATTTACTTAGAGAATTTAGCAGAGTGGCGTAGATCAGAATCCCTCTACCAAAGGGGTGGGACCAGTTCAATCTCAAAGTCAGACACGAGTATGAGATGGAACAACCAGGTTAGATGTAGGTGTGGGAAATTCCTAGGTCTGCTAACAGGTTATTAGTGAAATCGATAAGAAAGGCATTTAGGAACTGGTGGAGACCCTACATACAGGAAAGTATACCCAGTCTAAAGAATTTCTTCCCCTTACCCGCCCATGGAAGATGGCTGGCCTTAACTGCAAGGTCTTTAGATATTTAAATAGAAGTGAGAAATACAGATTTTATGTGAAATTTCATGATTATTAAGACATGTAAGTGAGATCAAGCGCTTTAGTGGACAGTTTCTGATAAATAGTTGTGAGGAGGGATGATAAGTTTAGTTCTGCTGCAAAATCAGATGGTACTTGGGAAAAATGCAGGTTGCTGGGGCTCTCTATCCTCGATTCTGATTCAACAGGTCTCAGACCTTGATATACATTTCTTAAAAGTACACCCAATACTTCTTAGGCAAACTAACATTTTATAAACATGGTATAAACTATTTCTTCTAACTGAAAATGAAAGGAGATAGAAACAGCAAAAGAGAAGTGACCTTAGACATAATGGGAGTGTCATGTTCTTCAGTTTAAACATCAGGTTTCAAGTTTAGTAATTTCAGCATCACATGTGATCTCTAAGAGAGCAAATCTCTGCCATGATTTAGTCCTCCTTCTCTGCCTAGTGCTCTCGTGTTAGGTATAATCCCTCATGATACCTTCAATAATTTACCTTAGGGAAAAAAATGGAATTTAGACATGCAAGGATTCATTTCGGAAAAATAGTTTAAAGAGACTTGCGTGAGAATATCCCTGTAAGTTCAAATACCATATTAGAAACAAAATAATGCAAATGCTGATGCCTGTGGAAGTGACACAGGACTCGGTGACATCAGCATTCCATTGGATTTTGACTGAGATTTGAGTTAAGACTTGAAAGCCAGGAGAGTGCTATGGAGACAAACTGAACTTGCACCTGTCCCTTCAGGGACAGTTCCTTAATGGTCATCTTTTGAATAATCACTTCCCTGTATGTACCAGCAGGCCCGAAGCCACCTCCAGTTCACATGGCCTCTAAGGTGTACAGTGCCCTATTACATTTATTTTTTTATCATGATTAGGACCTTTCTGCATTTTCCTGTACTTCACTGACATTTTTTTTGTAACCCATAGACTCTTTAGAAAACTGTTCAATGCCAATTTTAAAAATTGTATGACCCTACCTAATACATGAATACGTGTTCATTGTAAATCCCCAAATAGTACAAGAATACGTTAACTCCATACTGTGCTACTTCCCCCATCCAGTTTCACTGCAAAGAGCTAGCCAATGTTAGCAGTGGTTGTGGTTCTTCTGAGACATTTCTGTACACACACACACACACACACACACACTCTTATTTTAGTGAAGGTCTGAATAAATGAAATTGGAAGTGATCTGATAATTTATTTACTTGGCAAAGTACCTGGGAAGTCCTTCCACATTAATACACACAAACCTGTTGTTTCATACTTTATTGCTTATAAAATATTTTATATTTTGGCCATATTCTAATTTATATAATTCTTGCTTATTGATAGACATTCAGAGTGTTTCCATGGACATGCTTCCAACCATGGGCAAGCAGGAACCCTGTGTTTTGACTTTGTTTTTCACATCTCTCTTATGATTTTGTTTTAAATACTAATCCCTAATGCCATTCCTTCCCCAAACACCTAACCTAATGAAGTTCTGTTGTGATTTCTATCGCTCCAGGGATGTTAGGACTATTAAGAATGTCAATCTTTCTTTCCTCTTAATTAAAGTGAGGCATGCTTATAAAATTGATGATGTTACATGGGAATTGAATTTTACTTCACTTATAAGATGAGCATGACCACTGTATATGTAGACTGCCAACTTTAGCTCATACTGGATGACATCATAATGAAGAAAATGTACGTTTACATTATTGGAGCTGTCTCGTATATGTTATGTTACCTGGCCAATGTGTGGCATCATTATTTAAGAATTATATCTTTGTTAATAGTGCCAAATAGTAGGTCCAAAACCATCTTTTGGTTTATTAGACATCTAGTCCTAAAGATGGAGAACAAATCACTTAGAAGACATGTATAAGGGTTTTCTAATTAGTCCTCAGGTTTACTTTGTTAATGCTGTTCTTACCCTTGCTCTAGCTAATATGAACTCCACAAAGCTTCTTACTGAGCCTCTGGCATTAAGAATAATTAATAAGTTAATTCTGTGCCTTACTATATGACAGCTCTTAATTTGTTGTCCATAAGGACTGAGCAAAAGTGATTTTTTTATTGTGGACTAAAAGGTTCCATGGGAATAGATGTATTTTGGAACAAAATATGCAGTTGATCTCTTTTAGTCACAATAGCAGTGACAACTCTAACAGGCTCCCTTTTTTGTGTGATTGGCTAAGCAGACAATTACAGGTGTCCCACTTAAGTGACTACCTGCTGCCAGCCGGTCCATGACCTTCATCTTCAACCTCATTCCACAGCATTGAATGGAAACGGTGATCATCCCTGTGTCTCCTTGCTTCACACAGTTCTTTGATTGCCTTCAAACTGTAAATGAGTTTTGAAAATTAGGTTAAAAAGTTTACCAAACTATTTAAACTCTAGTCTCCCCTGTAGCTATTATTCCAGTTTTCTCCTTTATTTCCCACAATTACAGAACGAATTAACTCAACCACTACCTGTTTTCAGGCCACCTACTCTTCTTAAATACAGGAATTTCGTTTTCTGCCCTATATGCTAAAGAAATTGTGCCGAACACCAATATTTTAAATGTCTTCTTCTTGATTTTTAGAAATAATATATAATAATTGTGAATAACCTGCAAAAGACAATTAACTATAAAGAGATGCAAAAAATGGGCCTGTTTTTGTTTGTTTTACTACAGCAAGAACATTTTCCTTTGCCATCAAAATTTCTTGGAAAATGGTTTGCAAACACTGCATTAATTTTATTATTTTCTAGTTGTTCCTAGCTTTTTAATTATTTGCTGTTGCAGGTAATTCTGTAATAATTATTTGCTCACACACGTTTGACCATATCTCTACTATTTCTAATCTAGTATGTTCAGGAGAGTAAAAATTGCAAATTGCTGAAGAGAAAGGTTGAAATAGTTTAGATTCCAATAGTATTCTGACAGTGCTCATTTCATGATACTCTTAGAAGTGTTGTCTAACTTCTAACTCTTGCCAGTTTAAATTAAAATAGTCGTTGGTATTGTAGTTCATATTATTTGGGCTGCTAGTGGAGTGAACATGTTTATTAGTTATCATTTTTGGATTGTGAATTATGTATTCATATAACACTGAGGCAGATATTGCCCCTGGTTTGTTGTTGTATTTATGATGTTTCTGATAAACAAAATATTTTATTATGTACGGAAAGTTTTCCATGGTAAAAATCTGTGACATCTATGAATATCGGTCTGTATAATTGACATTTTCTCTTCACATCTTTTTCCTTTCTCTTTCCCTTCATCCTTTTCCTTTTCCTTCTGCTACTTAACTGTGAGATGTTAGGCAAGTTATTCATCTTTATAAGCCTCAAAGGAATATAATACATAGGAAATAGGATAATTGTAAAGAGTAAATAAGGTAATAATATTGTGAAGCATAGTATCTGATATACTCTATAATTCTTATTAACATTCATAGTTTTGCTTCATATAGCTTTTGCATATTGTTAAATTCATTGTTTTACATTTTGTTTCAGTTATTTTAAGAAATAATTTATTTTTTGAGTCTTGTTTTTTATTTTTTTAACATTAAATTTATTGGGGTGACATTGGTTAGTCAAATTATAGAGGTTTCAGGTGTACAATTCTACAGTGCATCGTCTATGTGTTGCGTTGTGTGCTCTTCACCCAGAGTCAGTTCTCTTTCCATCACAATGTATTTGAGCCCCCCTCCTCCACCATCTCCTTCCTTATTACCTGTGATAAACCGCTGAACTATTGTCTGTGTTCATGAGTTTTTGTTTCTTTGTTGCTTTCAGTTTTATATCCCACATAAGCGTGAATTTCTTATGGCCAGGTAATGTTCCACTGTAATGTACCACAGCTTTTTGTCCAGTCATCAGTGGAAGGACATTTTGGTTGCTTCCGTGTCTTGGCCACTGTGAATAATGCTGCAATTAACATAGGTGCACATATTTCTTTATGGATAAATGCTTTCAGATTTTTGGGGGAGATACCCAAAGAGGGATTGCTGGGTCATATGACAGTTCTATTCTTAATAGTTATAGTGGCTGTTCCAATTTACGTTCCTATTAGCAGTGTTTGAGGGGTTTCTTTTTTACCACAGCCTCTCCAACGACTGTTATTATTTGTTTTGTTGACGATAGCCATTCTAACAAGTGTGACGTAGTATCTCATTGTGGTTTTTATTTGCATTTCTCTAATAAGTTGTGAAGTGGAGCATTTTTTCATATATCTTTTAGCCATTTGTCTTTTTAGGAGAAGTGTGTTCAGGTGCTCTGCCCATTTTTTTAATTGGATTGTTTTGTTTTATAGTTGAATTATATGAGTCCTTTTTTTTTTTAATTCATTTTTATTGTTAGACTTATTGGGGTGACATCTGTTAGCAAGGATTACATAGGTTTCAGGCATACAATTTATATGAGTCCTTTTTATCTTTTGGATATCAGCTCCTTCTTCTATTCATTTGGTTGCCTCTTTGTTTTGTTGATGGTTTCTTTGGCTGTGCAGAAGCCTTTAAGTATGACATAATCTAATTCATTTAGTTTTGCTTTTACTTCCCTGGACTTTGAGGTCAGAGTCATAAAATTTTTCCTGAACCCAAGGTCCATAAGTTTAGTACTTATGCCTTTTTCTATGCAGTTTATTGTTTCAGGTCTTACATTTAGGTCTTTGATCCATTTTGAGTAAATTTTAGTGTATGATTGACAGCAATCTAGTTTCCTTCTTTTGCACATGGCTTTCTAATTTTTCTAGCACTATTTATTGAAGAGCCTTTCTTTTCTCTATTGTATGTTTTTGGCTCCTTTGTTAAAAATTACCAGCCCATATATATATCAGTTTGTTTCTGGGCTCTCAGTTCTCTTCCACTGGTCTGTGTGTCTCTTTTTCTTCCAATACCATGCTGTTTTGATTATTGTCACTTAATAATATAAATTGAAATCAAGGAGTGTGATACCTCCAGGCTTATTGTTTACTATTAGTATAGCAAAATTATTAACCTGAGTATTTTTATGATATATTCAGACATAATAAACTCATTAAATCTACAAATTTTAAAATTGGTTTTTCTTGGTAAATAATCTGTTGTGTGCAAACAATTTGTGTCTTTTCTCATTGTTTTATAAATGCTTTAAGTCTAACTGTATTGCATCTACTTCTAAGCATCCTTATTTTACATTTTTTGCTTATGAGGATGTCTTTAGAGTTTCATTATTAAATATGACATAAGTATTGATCAGAGACTGTTGTTACTGTTTTATTGTAATCATATTAAAAATTCCCAATTTTAAACAAATTTTCATTAAGAAAAGCTGATCAATTTTAGGCTTTTTCAGATATATTTAAATGCAACCTTTTCTCAAAGATGTACCAATATTTATTTTTTAATAGATTTTATTTAATTATGAGAGTTTTTTTTCTCATGCACTATTAACTTTATCCTAGTATTTTATTTAGAATCTTCACATAAATTACTTTGCTTTATGGTTTTTGTTTTTATCCATCTTTATCATATTTGCTATCCATGTCACCCTCATTTCATAAAACAAATTAGGTATATTTTCATACTTTTCAAGTTCTGTAGCATTTGTATATGACATTGCACAATTAATTTCTCAAACTCATCCTAGAAAAAGGGCTACAAATCCCCTTGCTGATCATTCTTTTTCTGGAATGATCATCAGAGCTGTAGTCTGACAATTAAGTTCGCCAACTTGCCACCGTGCACACAACGTTGGCTGCACTGTACAAACAACTCGGTAAGGTGTCATAACCTTGGCAAACTCTGATTGCCGTTGCAGAAAAAGAGTTCCAAAACTGCTTTGAAGGGTGGACTAGGCACTGGTGTCAGTGCACAGCTTCCCAAGGGGAGTACTTCAAAGGTGACCATAGTGATATTCAGCAGTGAGGTATGTAGCACTTTTTCTAGGATAAGTTGGAGAAATTAATGGTCCAAGCTCATATATCAGGAAATAGCTTTATTGTAAAAGTATAAAAGTCAACACCTCCCAATGTACAAGGGTTGTCCGGAAAGTATCTAGCCATGTAATATGAAAAATAGAAGCATTTAATGGCTGGACTTTTTCTGGACAGCCCTCATGTATAAATCTGGTCCTTATTTGCATATAGTTCTTTCACAACATTTTCTCTGTTTATTGGACAATTAAATAGTTCTCCTACTTCTTGAATACTGTTGCTAATTTTCTGAAAATTATTAATTTCAATGAAATATTAATATTTATAAATATAATATTAAAATTAAGTTATGTGGTTATCTATTGACCTTTTAATTTATATATATGTGTGTGTATATATATATTTCTTGGTTTTTTTTAGAGTCTCAAAAGGACACATCTATTGGCTTTATCTATCAGTGATCAATTCTAAGGTCTTTCTGCTTCTAATCAACTCACTTCTCTTTTATCTTTTTGGAAATTTGTTGATTCTTGAGGGTCACCAATGATTACCTGATTTCCAAGTCTAGTAAACTTTTGAACCCCCATGAGCTTCTCTTTTATCAACTAAATATTTCTGTTCCACTTCCCTGGTGAATCACTCTCTAAAATACTCTCCAAGGTTTTTTTGTCTACTTTCACTATTTCTCTTCATCTTTCTTTGAAGTGCTGCTTTCCTTTTCCAACCTCAAATGTGGGCCTTTCCCAAAAGAAGCTCATCATCCTTATAGGTTTTGTAGACCTTACCCAACCTCTGTCACAGTAAAAGTCAATAGGCCTATGTCCTTGTATTGATGGCATTCTTAGTCAATCTGCTACCATTTCTATTCAGATGTTTCACTCTCACCTTAAACTCAAAATGAAGTAATAAACTTCTTGTAAGTAATTCCATGTTGTGATTTTCCGATCTCTGGTAGAGTGAATCATTTTTTCTCTTTATCTTTACATCTTGAAGCTATCCAGATCCTCACTCATCCCCTTCCCTCAGCTGCAGAAACTACCCACTCCTGCCTGTGTGCAGTGATGTGATGGGAAGATCTACCACGAGTGCTCTCTCCTCTTTATCTGACAGCACCCAAACTGGGAAGCAAACTTGGTGACTTAAGTGAAGTGTCCAATTAGGAAATGCTTCATTTTCAAAATGTTGTTAAACTCTGCTCTGTGTCTCTGGGAGACAATTGAGATTTAAATTCGGTATGTTTGTTCTATCTAAACACTAAAGTCATTGCATTACTAAGTATCCTCTGGTACAACTTCCCAATAAAACCTCATAACATATTATTACATATGCCACTCCCCGAGAGAGTTCAAAGCTTGTAAGATAAATAAGAATTATTTTGCTAGTGGAGTAGGGAAACACATAATATATATTTTTTGAAAACTTGATTGACTGTAGTGAACTTGAGTTACTTCTTTATGGGGAAAGAATACCCTACCTTTGTGAGTTTCATTTTAGTATTGCAAAACAAAGGATATGGGCCTTGGATACAGACATACCTAATTTTGAATCTCAGCTCTTTAGTTTGTAGTATAACTGGGTACTATTACATTATTTTTCACTGCCTAATCTCTACATTTGGTGAAGGAGTAAGAATTTTTATTTCACAGAAATGTAAATGAGGTAACAAATTTCATTTTTTTTACCAAAGGGTAGTGACATAGTAGGTGCTAAAGAAATGCTGATATCCTTACTTATATGTAAAAATAATAACAACAATAATATTAACATACACTTATGTGAACTCTGAGTTTAGTTTCAATATGATTACTTCATGGTAACTTTGTTAATGTTTTTGTTGATATTGCTCACTGGTTGGTTTCAGGGTGGGACTTAAATGGTTCTAGCCACACTTTTCTAGACAATCTGCTTCCTGCTTAAAGCCTAGAAATTGCCTTTTATAAATCAGCGTGAGATTTACAGGGCAAAACCTGAGGTCAGCACCGAAAATCATGAACCTACTTTAAATATCACTAAATTCAGTGAGACACTCTGGATATCAGCATAAGATGCTGCTCTCCATCTTTAGAGGAAACTGCAAGGGAAGGGAGTTTAGCAATTAAAATGAAAATTCTCATTCAGTAAAGTTATCAAAATTGATTCAGCAGTATTGTGAAAGTGATGTGAGAATTCATGGAGCATTTCTACTTAACTGGGCATTTAACTTCACTAATTTTAGTAATGTTTGCAAAAAAAAAAGTGGTTTATGGCTAGTAATTACTTTTTTAGCTGGTGATGTCTTTTCATTTGCAAATGTGTTTCTGGGAAAGTTTGAACGTTGGCTTTTTGGAAAATGACTTTATTTGCTACGCAAAGGTCATTCTTAAATGTCAAACATCATTTGGTAGTTGTTCGTGTTTCAATTTTTAATGTCTGGAAGGCTGTTTCTTACAGACTTGTTTTTGAGGTCAATCTAGGGTTTTGAGGTGGTGGGAAATTCTGGTTCTCTGAAAAAGTAGGGTTTGAGAAAAGCACAGAGCACTGTTACATAGAAAAATTAAGATCTTATGTGCTTCGGTTGTGACCTTTCTGAGTAATTAACAGATTGCTTGTCCATTAAAGGAGTTCAGTTCTTTCTCAGCCATTTACTAAGAAGAATCGAGTATTGTTGTGTGAATTTTATTCTTTTGTTAACATTGGAGTCAGAAAACCTTTACGGTTTTACAGGATACTGAAATTAATGCCTTTTTATCTCAGTAACTTAAGGATTAAATATATAAATTTCTCTGATTTTTAATCTAATGTGGCCTAGTGCTCACACTTTTAAACGCTTCATTGAAAATATAAATGCATCTTTGTATTTTTGCTCAATAAAGGAAATTTCAGTAGAGACACAATTAAGAAGACATCTGTTGCCAAGGGTGAAAACATTAGGGAAGAAGCAGTGTGACACATTATTCACCATTAAACTATTTTCATTATATCAAACCTCATGTTAATGACACCATAAGACAACACTCTTTTGTAAGGCAATTTAATGTCAATTCACATTGTGAGGCTCTTAATTTAGCATATTTTTCTTCCCATGGAGTAGCAAGGAAAACCCACAAAGCAGTTGGAAGGGACCAGCAGCTGAGATTATAAAAATTCTGATCAAACATTAGCCTGGTTCTATATTCCACCATGATTAACATCATAAAACCACATATTCCAATTTGTGGAAGTAAACCTTGCAGAGTGCAGGGATATAAAATTAATTTTAAAGTTGAAAGGGTTCCTGGTGGTCCGATTAACTTCATGGCCTCATACTTGAGAGCATGTCTTGACCATCAATTAGATGTGATTATTTGAGTCCCAGACCCCACATATCTTGGTGGTATAATGATGGACAAGTAACATAACCTCTTATAACCTCATCATCTCCATAACTAAAATGGGACTAGTAATAGAACCTAACTCATGAGGTAGATGTTACCGAACACATTGGAAAGAATTCTACCACCTGGCAGAATGAGCTGATATGCATGGACCCCAGATCCACGATAAACTTACGGAAGTGCTGGATAAAATGTAATGACAGCAAAAATGAGCTAAGCTAAAAAGTAAGAGAAACATATAGGTGTCCATAAAAGACAACAGTAACAATCAAAAGACAAAAAACAAAATATTAAGAGTAAGCTGGAAGCTTTTAACTGTTCTGTACAGTTAAGAGCTCTAGATGGCTAAGAATTAGGATTTACATAGTGCTTTGTGAAGAGGAGAGTGTCCTTTGCCTGTGTAGGTTGGGAACTAAATCAATCTAACTCCATAAAACCTGAGGCATCAAAGAATCGCCCATTCTGCCAAGGGAGGTCTAGAGAAACTTCACTTGAGGGTTATATTTTTGTGATGTAGCAACCTATAGCCAAGAAATCTGCTGCTATGGAAGCATACGTTTATACTGAGGATTATAGGAGTTTCAAAGGGGGAAATACTAAGCAAGATGAACCCACAATAGAAATAAGATAAAGTAAAACAAAATAGCTCTGGGCAAACAAAAACATCATGGAAGGAAATAAGCAGACAAAACACAAGGGATATACTAGGAACTAGAAAAACAAAATCTTAAATCATACAATACGTTTGTTTAAAGTGATTTTTTTAAAGGAGCAGAAATAATAAATTTTGAACCAAATGGAAGAAAAATTGCTTTGGACAAACAGAACTACAAAAATAAAACACATAATCACTGAAATTAAAATTTTAATAGATGGCTTAAGCACTAATTTGGACACCATCAAGAGATACATTTGTGAATTGGAAGATGCATCTGAGGCAATCACCCAGATGCAGTGAGTAAGATTAAGATCATTGTAGTTTTCAACGACAACAATAACATTATTTATCTCCTTTCTCTCTCTTTTTTCTCTTTGTCCTTCCAAAATGCTTTTCAGTTACTTACAAGGCACAAGGTACAGTGATTGACAGAACAGACAAGGCTTCTATTTTTATGAAGCTCACAATTTAATGGGTTGATAGATCCAGTTACTAAACAAATAAATAAGCAAAGAAACAAACCAGATATTGGTAAGTTCTGCCCAGAGAATTAAAATGAGGTCTGGAGAATGACTGGGCAGTTACTTTGTATTTCATGGTCTGGAAGAACCTCTTTAAAAGGTAAAATTTTAGCATAGAGAAAAATGACAAGAATGAATCAGCCATGCAAAGATCAGAAGAGTTTCCCATTTAAAGAAATCACTTAATACAAATGAGAAATGAGCTTTGTTTATTTAAGAGACCAGTGTGGCTAGAACACGGGAGAAAGTAATGAGGAGAATGATAAGAAATGATCCTGGACACATAGACCAGGCGGTTTATACATGGCTCTTAATCAGAGCCAGAAGGAGTCTGAACCTTATTCTCAGAGTTGGGGAAACATAAACGGATTTTAAGGAGGAGGTTAACATGATCTGTTTTACTGTCCAAAGGATCTGTCTGTTATGTGGAGAAGGAATTATAAGCAGGAGAACTCCTGGCAGGGGCGTGTACAGTTGGGAGGTTATTGCAATGGTCCAAGTATTGAAGACTAGAGGGGTTTGAACTAGAATGACAGTGGTGGAGATGAAGAGACATTTGGCACATGCTTTGGATGGAGCTGTGATAGGAGTTGAAAACTGATACAACATGGGGTTCAGGGAAAGAGAAGAATCACAGATTCTAAGAATTAGAGATAAATCCACGTAGGAATTATTTCTACGGTACTAATACACAGCCACTGCTTAAGCATTTCCAGTGATCAAAAGCTTAGTGCTTCATGTGGTTACCCATTTCTTTTTATGCACCCCAAATTCTTAGGAAGTTTTTCCTGTGGATTTGACCCCTTCCCCCTAATTAATTCTTAATAAACAACATAATTAATGCATTTATTATCCTTCTGCTACATGACAAGTTACCAGACAAAGAAAATTAGCATTACTTTCTGAGTTTTTTTTCCCAAGATAAATATTCTCAATTTTTTATTCTAATAACAATCTATCTTTTTGGCACTTTTAGCACTCATAATTCTATCTTGAAATTTAATTATTTAAATTTTCTCAAGCTTTACTAGTGAATTTTATTCTCTGAAGTGTGTTACCAATTGAGCCCTCAAAATTTTATTTCCAAAATAAATCTGACATTAAACCATAATTTTTGAGATAGTGCTCTTTCCAATTCTTGCCATTTTAGCATTTCTGAGCACTCTTCTTGCCATGGATTTTACTTTATCAGTATTTCTCTTAAAAAATGAAAAACACAAGTAAATGTTAAGGAGTCCATAAGTTCTGAGTTCTATATTTTAAAAAATACAACCAAGGTTGAGATTTGGTACAGCTATTGCACAATGTTCACTCATCAAACTTTAGACATCAAAAATACCAGCTCCATTTAAAATAAATTGTGAAGCCAGATGTACCTCAGCTAGGACCATATAGTCTGAGACAAACTTCTAGCAAAGATATAATATTTGCAATACATAGATTTGAAGAGAGATTATAATTAATTGGAAAGTACCAGGTAAAACATTAAAAATAAAATAAAATTTAACACAAAAGAAGATATTCTTTTTTTTAAAGAAGCAAAACCTTAATTACTTCTCTCATTTAAGTCTTGGGAAAAAAAATTCACTGTAATTGGGTTATCAGAGCTGGTATTCCCTGTAAAGTTTAGGGAGAGAGAAAGAAAAGTCCTAAACTGAATCAGAGAAGGGTTTAGCATGTAGGAGATGGCCATCTCTAACCCTCTTTGCCTATCCTTGGCCACATGGCCATCAACTCCATAAAAACTGTCCTATGGTGATGAATAAACAACTTTGGACTCCTTGATAGATAATGTGAAGGTTCATATATAGTATAGAAATTACAAAATTAGCTGAAAGACTGTATTTAATGGACATTACTAATATTAGCTACCCAGATGCCAGTATAAGAATGCCAATCTGTAATCCTGGAGTTGTCATCAATGTGCCGTGAGTCCTCAGTCTTCTGAGGACTATCCTTACTTTAGTATAAATTTTAAACACTTGGTTTGAACTCCCATATAACTTAGAGCTAGAAATTTAGTATCTCCCTAATATTCCTAAGGATTTTTTTGAGGGAGGGGTTACATATATACTTTATGTGTATGCTCATCTATTACATGTATTTTGACTATATTAGCAGTCATTGCTTTATATTTTGCTTCTGGGGCTATTTTCTTTATTGCCATCTCTACAAGAAATCAGTGCTCCTCTTCTTTAACCACTTTCTTTTAAATATCTCGAACACAGGGTAAGTCGGCTTTTAATGAAAGTTAGCTCTAGTGAAGAGGAATTATATTTCACCCCTGCATAGTACATACATTTATTCTGAAGAATCACTGTTACTAAAACTGCTTTTGACAGTTCTTCCACAAGGAATTTCTTAGTTTGCTCATCTTCTCTCATCCTCCCATGCCTCTCTCTGTATTCCTCACTGAAGATATTTTAACCTCGCCTTCTTTCTCTCTTGTCCTCTGTAAGCCTCATCTTTCCCTGACAGCCTCAGTAAATTCTAATTATTTACCTGTGATTATGTATTCAGCTTTCCAGATCAAGCCCTAAGGCTTGATCTTTACATAACCAAACTGAACTACCAAGATATAATAGGGTATATAAGAGACCCAAAACCTAAGACAGTTGTCTGCATTATTTCTGGTCAGCTTTTATTTCTATTTTGCTGATCATTTATTCATGAACCATTTACTTTGAGCACTGTATGTTTATTAAAAATAAATTTGAAATGCATAGCTAGGAGCATTTCTCATAAGGGAAATGCTTAACTTGTTTTCATAAATGCTGTTTGCCAGCAAAATATCTGGGTGGCATTATAGTGTATGTAGGTGGTCTGGAAGATGAAGGTCAGCCTATGAGAGTAAGAAAGTGATGGTTTTTTCCCTAAAATCAACACCTAAGTCTGGAGGAATGGGCAGATTTTTCTGAGGGAGAGAATTCATTGAGGTAGATCCTGAGGGAAACTCCCATTTAGAGGACAAAGAGCCACTAAGGCCTTGAAGGAGACAGAGAAGCAGTCAGGAGGAGGAAGAAAAGCAAATGGCAGGTTTGAAAGGCAAGGAAGGTGAGCCTTTTAAAGGTGAGCCTTCCTAAAGTTCAGGAATGCTGAGGGAATCAAGTGATCATTTGAAAGAGATAAGTGACTTTTAAGAAAGCCGTTTCTTCAAAGAAGGAGGCTTGAAGTCAGATTGCCTGACATTGCTGGATGAGGAGGAAGAGAGGAATTAGAAGATACTCTTGAAAAATTTCTGTAAGTAGGAAAGAGAATTGTTCAGAGAATGAAATGGAAAAGTAATAGGTTTATCACTTATCCTTTAATAATCAGAAATCAGGAGTGCAGTTTTCTCAGAGAAAGTTCTTCGTGAATATGTCGGGGGCTGAGATGAAAGCAGAATACAGCTGGTAGTAACTCAGAACCCCCATGACAAACACAGAAGAAAACCAGTTCAAGGGAAAGCTGGATCCGAGGACAAATACGTTCAGCGTGCTCTGCTAAGGGGCTGGTTCCTTGTACTGAAAACGAACATGGAGTACTAAGTACGTGGAATGAAAGAGACCAATGTCTAGACACAGTCTGGTAAAATTTCAGAACTCTAAGAATAAAAAGGAAAATCTTTAAGACGTTCCCAGAAAGAAAAGCAAATTCTCTTACAAGAAACCATATCATAGGCAATACTGGATCCCAGGATTGAGTGTAAAACTTATCTTCAAAACTCAGTGAGAAAAAGAGAACCTCTTGACCTTAAATTTCAGGGCCTGATCAAGATAATATTCAAGTACGAAGACAAAATGAATTAATTTTAGACTCTTGTTTATTAAATCATATATTCGATAAAAAATAAAAACAATTTTAAGAAAGAAGATCAACAAAGAAATCAATAGAACAAAGAGTTAAGTCTAAATTATTTAAGAAAAATGCATAAATATAGCAGTTTGGAAGTAAATCATAAATGAGTGTTGAGGGAGAGGACACATTTTTTTTCTTGGTTTGGGAATGAATAGATACTGATCCACTAAAGGGACTGATAGATTAAAAAATAAATATAAATTCATGTCATAAAATTAGATATCTACAAAATATTTAATAGTGAGAAATGTTATCAATTAAAAAAAATAAGAAAGGGAAAAAATGAACAGCAAGAAAACATGCTAAGGAGAGATCCTAATATAATATAGAAGAAATAAGTTCACCATTTTAAGAAATACAACAAATGTCAATGGATTTAATTTTCTATTACAAGAAAGATAATCATATGGAATTTTTTAAATCTAGCTACATATGTTGTATCTTTGACATGCTTAAAATAAAATAACACAGGGACTGAAAATAAAATATGGAAACAAGTAGCAGGCAAATGTGTTAATAAAGCAGGAATAATATACTATTACTATCAGATTAAAAGGGTATATTAAAATATTGAATATTGAAATATGCAAAAGCACTAATAAGGATAAAAAGGGGAGCTATATGTTGATAAAAATCAAATAATTAAGATCTAATATTTTCTCTCTCTACACCACTTGTTATGAAGCATATTAGGAAAGAATGTGACAATATCAAAATTTAAATTGTGCTTTCTCACAGCAAAACCACTTCTAGGAATCTCTTCTTTGGCAGCAAACCTTTGAAGACAACATAAATATCTAACAATAGGAAAATAGAAAGGAATAGTGTAATTAAAAATGTGTGTGTGTATGGACACACACACACACACTAGAGAGACAGACAGAGATGAGGTCAGACAATTTCACAAACTCATTCTACAAAAAGTGCTACATACCTATTGCTGAATATCACTACTGTCACCTTTGAAGTATTCCCCTTGGGAAGCTGTGCACCAATTCCAGTGCCTGGTCCACTGGTTAAAGCAATTTTGGATCTGTTATACTGGACTGGCCATCAGAGCTGTCATTGTACCCAAAATCTGACAAGTAAGCTCGCAAACTTACCACCGTGCACTTATGTTGGTGGCACTGTATGAACAACTCAGTAAGATGTCATAACCTTGGCAAGTTCTCAGACTTAATGGTCAAATTTTGGGTAGGACAACAGCTCTGATGGCCATTAAAGAAAAAGAGTTCCAAAATTGCTTTGAAGGGTGGACTAGGTGCTGGCATTGGTGCACAGCTTCCCAAGTAGAGTGCTTCCAAGGTGGCAGTAGTGATATTCAGCAATGGAGTATGTAGCACTTTTTGTAGGATGAGTTCAAGAAATTAATTGCCTGACCTTGTTTAGAGACTAGACCAGTATATAAAAAAACCAGTTAAAATTTAAAAGAAAGAAAACTCTTAAGATAATACAAGAGAAATCAATGAGACCACAGTATTTTGGAGGCCATAGTTATATGGCTTTTGTGTTTTAATTTAAATGGTTCTCTTATCCAATTTCTGTTGAATGATATGGATGAGATACACACATTAGTTTTGTCTAAAGCAGTCTATGAATAAAAGAAATCGAAAGTTATTAATGTGATTAATGTAAATGTTACTGTTTATAATTTACCTTTATAAAGTTAGCTAGTAAATTTAATATTCATGTAAGATTTTAAAAGCCTTATATAGCAGACTGCGAATAACTAAAATTTTCTCTCACAAAAACAAATTTTTGTTCCATTAACTGCTGTATCTCCAGTGCCTATGATCCCATCTAAAATGTAATAAAGTGCTCATTTAATGTTTGTGGAATGAATGAAATTTATTCATTTCCAAATGTTTTAGAAAGCATATTGTCTTCTAAAAGTATTCCTCTCCAATGTGGATGCTACCTATAGCATCAATGCATACCTTTAAATAGGTATTAGGCAATCTGAGACCTCACTGCAAAGTAAACCTTGATATGAATCAAGATAAATGCTCAAAATTCATTAAGAAAATGTTTAGAAACAACCAGTACAACTCTTTGTTTTACTTGGACTCCAGGGTGTATGTGTCTGTGTACAGACACGTCAGTCAAGTTTGGTTAGGTCCTCTAGGCCTGTTGGTGTGTTGAGAGATAGCCAATAGGCCAACTTATGACCTGAGAAAATAAGGTAACTTTATAACTTAAAAAAATCATGTTCCCAGAATCCCCTTTGCAAGAACAAGAAAACAGGTCAAGATACCTTAAGGAGTGATGCTCTGAAATATGAGTTGCACCTTTGAATGCTCATTTATTTGTCCATGCCCCTCCCCGCTACCACCACCATTCAGCTTTAACCTACCTCAGTCAGAATGGTCTTGTGTTTAGGTATGTGAATCACTGCTGTGAAAAGTCTAATTGTTTTTAGCTCTGTAGAGGGTCCCTTGGGCTTCAATACTAATAATGATAACTTATGGAAACAATTTTGAATGCATGCTCATTGTTATAAGGATAATTTATATCCTAGAAACATAATGAAAATATTTTCCATATATATTTATTTGTCCCTGAGAAATAAGCTAAAATTTTAAGGGAATAGTTCAGATGGTAATTATTTTTATTTTTAGATATTATTGTAAATTCTGTGTGTATCTCTTAGTCGAATCATTTTCCTGAAGAAAGTCAGTTTTGCTATTTCCCTCAATAAATATGTATAAAACAACATTGCTTTAATCTAAAAATTCTATAATAAACTATAAAAATATAATGGTAGATAAATGGTAAAACATGCCTAGGAATATTTACTTTGATATTTCTAGATTCTTTTAAAATTTTTTCTGTATGATGAACATTACGGATAAATTAAAAACTATAAAGGGCAGAATAAATCTTCTCTTACCTCCAGACAAAGAGTAAACCTTGAAGCCGACTAAGCCTTGAGGCCATATGACTCAATTTAACACAATATAAGTGCAATAAAGATGTGTCATAAATACCCAGTGTCTTATGCAAAAAGCAGGCATTTCATGGATTACCCCCTGTTTATATGTTGAACCATTTTACTTTTGACCTTAAATTAGGGTGTAAAATGTGTTAATTATTTTTATAAAATATCTTATTAAATTATTTTTTAGTAAATATGCAGTATGATATAGCTTTAAGTTAAATTAATCTGTACTATACTGTTATAATAAATGAAAATGAGCTTTGACAAGTTGAAAAGTACCATATGGATGTGAGTCAATTTAAAAATTATAGAGGAATCATTCTTCTTTAAAATTCTAAGTACACACACACACACACACACACACACACACGTAACATCAATCAAAATAAAGCGTCACATTTTTAAAACATAGACTTCCTTACGAGACTCCTTTTCTGTAAACTTTTGAGGCACTGAATTGCTCTTGTTCCCAACAATTTGGACCCAGTGGTCCAAAGAAATACTCAACCTGCAGTAAGTTGGAACCGGCCAGCGTGCTAATACTTTATCTGATAAGGGTCCTCCCATCCAGCTGCTCACCAAGCTCACAGAGACTATTTCCAGTAGCCTCCTAGTAGTGTACGCCACCTCTGATTCTGTTTCCCTACAGTCTCTTCTCCATTCTTCACTTAGAGTCATCTCTCTAAATTTCAAATCAAACCAGGGTACCACACACATTCCTTTTTAAAACACTTCAATTTTCACAGTTAATCAGAAATATATTCCAGGGTTCTTAGTGAGGTCTGAAAGCTTTCTTCCGACCTGAGCTCCTCTCCCCAATCTCTTCAAGAATCTCTCTTGCCTCTCCTCTTTGTACTTTATATTCCATGAATCAGCAACTTGTGCTGCACCCAACCTTGAACATCTGCTGTTTCAAATTTCCATATCCTCTAACAACACATTTCTTAAGTTCTTAGATGACTATTGAAGCCGATCGTTTTCCCTTCAAAAGAATTTGACTTTATATCAATAGCTGACTCATTGATTTTTGTCCTTCCAGAGAAGCCTGCAAGTCTGTTATTTACAGAGCAGCGAGCGTTCCTCTCCCTTTGGAAATCCCCGCAAAGTCTCTTCTGCCCACAGAGATCACTCTGCATGTCAGAAATCTTGACAGGAAAGCAATCAAGCCCTGTTCCTGTTAGAAAAAATATAGAAATGCTTCATATAGGGGCAATTCAGTTTACTTTCTTATATTTCAGATTCCCTAAGATCTTCTTTAGCCACATTAGCAATAATATTATTCAAGCCTTATAGTGTAAAAGTTTTAGTTTTCTGCAAATCTTGTTACAACTTACAGTAAAGCATTTTATTTTGCCACAGATGAGCAGATGTGCTATGTGCTAAATTAAATTCTGACACAGGTCAACAAGAAAAGAAATTCAATTACTAGTTTACTACTGGAAGAAGAGTTGCATTGATTATTTATGTGTTTCTACATTTATTTTCCTCATCACCAACAAAAAAAATGTTTTCAAACAAATCATTATTGAAAGTTTGTAAAATTTCAATAGTTATCTCAAAAAGAGATGGTCATAAAATATAAGTGCATAATATGTAAGAAATATTAACTAATAATTCTTACATGATTATATGCATTGATGATTCCTTACATAGAGCAGTGCATCCAATTTATTATCATTTCCTGGAAGAAAGACCAGAAAATAAGCATAAAAATGATCATTTAATGGCTTATACACCAAATTTTCTGGAATCATCCTAGATGTTTAATTATGTAATTTTCTAACACATGTTGAGGAGATCTTAAAACAATCTATCATTATGTGTAATGATTTCAAAGTTCTATTTGGAATAAAGATAAAATTTAGCATCATTATATAACAGTATATACACTAAATATATTTAGAAGTCACTTATATGAAATGTTTTATATTCCATAATTTAACAACTTAATAGAAAAATGCTAAACATTTTTAACTTTTCTGTAAACATACTAACAGTATGCACTTTGGTCTATGTTTTGTTCATTTTTGGAAGTGGCATAACAGTACTCATCTACTAGACAGAGTTATGGCCAAATATCTAATAAAATAATTTCTGTGGGAGTATTTTGAAAGGCAAGATTCTGTTTTGTTATTGTAAGAAATAGCATCATGGTCCTTATAACCAAGTATCTAACCATGGCAGTGGAACCAAGGAACAATATGAATAAGAGACTATCAGGTAACCTCTTTAGTGGTAGATTCTTCAGAAACCTCATATATCTTAATATGTCTTTAAATATTTCTTCATATTAATTTTTAATTGTCTCAAAATTTATTTAAGTATTTCCTGTTATTTCTCAACTTTTTACCAATCTGTTATTTTTTAATCCTTTGGAAGTTGTCTTCTATCTGCTTATTCTACTCCTGTTTGATTTTTTGGGAAAACAAAATTAGTAGATTTATAATCAACAGTAAAAAGTATTTTTTAACCAATATCCTTCAGAATTTCAAAAAATAATGTCTAACTTTAAATTTCATGTTTCTAATAGGTCATGCCAGTTTTAGAAATTTTTTTATAATAAAGAATCTAGGCTTATCTCCAAAAGTAAACTCTAACTTTTGATAAAGTACCTGGCTATTGAGGTACTCAACAAATAGTTGTTGAGTGAGAGAACATGATTTGTACATTTGATTACATTAAAAAAATTTCTTGAGGGGTCACATTAGGTGGTGAACTTATTATGCATCAAGTTGACAATGCACTGTGGAATTGTATGCCTGAAACCTATGTAATCCTTGCTAACAGATGTCACCCCAGTAAGTCTAACAATAAAAATGAATTAAAAAAAAAAAAAAATTTCTTAAAAATTTCAGAAAACAGATGGATATCAATGACTGATGATCTGGGCTGCTGTTCACTGTCTAAAAATCTTCCAGTTATAATATAAACCAAAATTTTGCATGCAAAATAATTGTCTCAACTCTATTTTCATTATGTATAAAAATAAATAAATTCAGAACTTCTCCTCCTGTCTAAATATGAACCTAGAATGCATTAAATATAACAACCTTATTTCAGAAAATATGTGGTTGCTTCTTAACAGAATTTATTTGTGTATACCACCATAATCCAGCCAGATGAAGGAATATTTCTGCCAACAAGTTATGCATTTAATACTCTTACTTTTTATGGCATGACAAATGGAATGTCATTTCAAATGTCCAGTTGCATGGCTTAAAAGATGCATTTTCTCTTTGGAGACATTTTAGAAAGTTATTGTTAAGGGGACTATATCATTTGGAAAATTAATATAAAAATAAGTCCTAAGTATAGCTTAATATTTTGATGAATATATATGGAAGTTGTCCAGAAAGTATCATATATGTAATATAAAATAATAGATTTATGGCTGGATTTTTTTCTGCACAGCCCTCATATAAGTTTTCATAGTCTCAAGGATTAGGCCATGTTTAGTTCATTTACTTGGGCTATGACCTTTAAAATATCAGAGATTATTTCTTATTTATCTTTATAACTTAATATCTCACACATTAAGACATTAATAAATGTTTATTAACAAAATTAAGCTTTGTTTTAGAACATTAAGCTTTGTTTCAGCATAGTAAGATTTAAGTTTTAAGTAAAGTAATATTTAAAATATTTTGGTACTAGTAATAACATGAAAATATTTATAGATAATAAACCTTGCTGACAGAAGAGATATTTAACATCATAATCATATATAATTAACTTTCAAGTATTTCACCAAGGATTTTAATTTTTTTCCCCATCAAACTGTTCACCCAGCAAGTTCTAGATATCTAGAAACTAACATTTTGGAAAGGAAATTCTTAACATGAAATTTATTTATATAATAAATAAATGTTGAACCCCAACTGTATGCAAAACAGAAGGTGATTTCAAAACTCATGTCATACTTCTTTCTCATAGACATTTATAATCTAGTGGGAGGAATCAGATGATCTAATAGTTAAAATGAAAGACCACTATTGCTATAAAGTTAAATAGAAATTAAAGAAGACAGAGAGTATTATGATTGATGAGGAAATAATTCAGGGAGGTGGTGCCATTGGAGTTGGACTTGGGGTGGGGATTTATTGCAGGCATGGCTAGAAAAGCTGGTGTCTCAAGTGAAGAAAAAAATGGGAGAAAGGGTGCAGGGGCTGGACTACTTCCATGAAAAATGTAATGCAGTTTGGCCATAGAATGTAAGGGGAACTAACTTGGAGTTCGTTGAGAAAGAATAATTGTTTAGGCTAGGATGGTTTTAGCGGAAATGCAAAGTTAGCTAAAAATATGAAGTTACCATTTACATTGTAAGATAGAGTGTAGTCATAACTGATATCAACTAATCTGATGTTCTGGTTGTTTATATGTTAAATAATAGTTATATGGTAAAATAACAGATATTTGTTTTAATTTTTCGATGACTTCAATTTCACATTTTTATAACACTTAATTTCCAGACAAAACCTTCATAACTGACAATTGACTGTCAAGTGTCGGTTTTCAGGTCTATTTGCTTCTTAATAATCTACTTACATATTCCTGAATTGGAGAAGAAAAGATATAAAACTATACTCAAAAGCAATACATTTTCAAATCCTTTCTTTTATGTAACTTTAATTGTATCCTACTTTCAGAGACAACTGCTTTTTATCAAGAAGCACAGTAAGAGTCTATGAGAAAATGTACCTAAACATGGAAGTCATCTCCAATCATTTGAGTTTTAGATACGAATGCATTTATTTACTCACCACTTGATACCATCAACATAGAGATATAAGAAATAACCCTGTACTTCACAAGCCATGTACCATGTGTGCATAGAGTATTATGCTGTACATTACTTCATTTGATTTCATAACTTGCTTCTCATTGCTTTCACCAAAGCAGATCAGCTTTTTATTTGGCTATGCTATTTTTCTTGTGTAACTAATGTAGTTTATTATCTTTGCCAACTCAGAATCATTTGAATATGAATCAACAATCCATGATGAACTTACACTAAAGGTTTATCACAACCCACATTGACCACATTGGACAATAATAACAAAAATAATAGCTTGGCTTTTTTCCTATGTTTGGATGTTCTAATTGGCCTTTATTTTCATTAGAAATGAAGAAGATAATATCATCTTGAGAGAGAACTCACATATTCTGAAAATATCCCATTGGGAGATATAGATGGAACCATAATATTTGTTGTTAAATCTTACCATTGATAACAACCCTAAAACAAAATTGTTTTTTTTTCAAGCACTTGTCACATAAGCATTGGCAAAAAAACTCACTCGGTTTGATAATAGTTTGTATGTGTCACTTACAAATTCAGATTGTTTTCGGTCTGAAACAATAGTTCGGGACCATTCAGAAAATACACCATAGTGTTGTTTTTCCATCTGAGAAAAATAAATAAATAAATAGTTAGCATGTTTTCTATCTTATGGGGAATTTAGTTATATCAAGGGCTCATATTCTCACTTTTTGAAAGTAAATTTTCAGATAAATTATATTGACAATAAAAAATTTTATTTTAAACATTGAATTATATAAAAAATATGGAAACAAGTCTAGAAGATTGAAGAATTTATCTTAAATCTGTGAACCTATGATGTTATTAGCACTAATGCTTATAAAACAGATAATTGATAACAAATAGAAGTTACTAGAGTGAAGAATGTTAAAATTGAATTTGTATTATACATGTGTTAGAGAGATTTAAATCACATTCCAGCTAATAACATGAAATAATTCACTCAAACATAAATGCTAGTTTGAAAAAATAAGTTTTTCACTTGTGTTTAAATTTCAGAAATCATTAAAAATTTGAATATGACCCCTTTAAAATTATCTCAGCAGTGTCCACCAATATACTCAGACCATTAATTTCAGGTTCATAGCCCCTGTACAAATAAACTATTTTTCTTAGAAAACAGATTGCAGGCTATTATCATGCTGGCACTAAGTTGAAGAATTGTCTTCTACTGTAAGAGGAAATAAAGTTACTTACTAAGTAGTTAAGAAGCTGTGGGCATAGAATAATTTATTTTGGTATCCTTTGCCTTCTCAGTGCCAAAACTACCTCAGTATGAGGATCAAATCCCAAACTTATTTATGTAAACATACACTCTGACCTAAATGCCCTAAGTGATAGACACACACACACTCACGAAACACATGCCCACAGTTTAAATGAAAAATTCTAGAGGTTATAAGGTAAAGCATACTGTTATTAAAGATTACTAGTAAACTTCTTTTGCTGTTTTAGATCCAGAAAAATTTCAATTGTATATAATATTTAAAATATTGGATGGTATATAAGAGTCTAGATAAATATATTAAGTAGTCAATTTTCAAAATTATTAAATGATATGTGATTAGATACTTCTTATTAGTATAACAAAACATGGTTTAGGCAGCACATACTGTATACATAAATGAATGGAATGAAAGGAAGTTGGCAGTAATGGAAAATAAGGATGGATTTTACAAGATTAAGCCAACTGACATTTTATGAAATTTTTCATTTTCTGCCTTGGATTTTATCTAAATTGACAAATGTAAACATACATATAGAGTTCTCAGATTTCTCATGATATATTCCCTTAGGTAGAATAGCTGGAAAGAATATCTGACAAATCAATCTTTCAGGTAACATACTTTAATATTGAGGTCGGAGTTTGCCAGAATGGACAAAAATGAGTGCTTGTTTTTCTCCTTACATAAAAGACAAGACTTGGTAGAATTAATGCTTAAAAAATACACTGCTTGCAGAAAGTTACTTAAAGATTGATGGAAAAAGACAATACAATAAGTGGGTGGAATTATGCATTTCCAAATGTTGACATTATTCATTCTGAAACTATATCTAGACTATTATTAGAACATGTTCTACCCAATCATCATTGTCATGTATTAAAGACCTGGTCTTAAGGGCTTAACAATTTTTTCGATGTAACAGAAAGCACAATGATTTCCTGCCCCTCAGAAATTCTCTTCACTTACCTACACGCTCTTGTGAGCCAAAACTCTTCCATACATTCACCTTTGGTTTTATTAAAATTATTTTACAGGGGTTCCCTGGTGGTGGTGTGGCTAAGCTTCAGTGTTCTCAATGCCATGGCCTGGGTTCGATTCCCTGCCAGGAAACTACCCCCCCCCAAAAAAAATTATTTTATAGTAGCAGTTCCATAAGCATGGAACTCTTGCAGATTTCTAAGCATATGGATTTTTATAACTATATTACACAGAATCTATTCTTTTGTTCAACTTATTTTTTTCTCTTCCCCATTTGTCTCTGAGTTAGGCCTGGATATTATCCCTTTCCTAGGAGGTATATCATTAAAGGACTAAATAACAGAAACCTGGGGTCATTCCCTTTTTTAAACATAACTTTTAAAAGAGAACACACTCTCTTACATGTGGTTAGAAAAGAATGAGGAATTATTTGGGAGCAAGGAAGGAGAGAATCAGAATTACTTCAGCCACCATTTTCTAGGAGCTTTTGAGGACACCAAGTGCAACATCATCTTTGGAAAAATAGTCTGTTAAGTGAATGTTTGCCTCAGGAAAGCTAGGTTACAGGATTATTCATTCCTCAAAAAAAGGGCTGAAAAACTTGTGGGAGTGATTACTATTTAGCAAAGCAGCAGCTGCTACTTGGTTAGGATTCTATCTCTGAAAAACAACAGTTAACACTGTGGTTGTATTATTTCTAGTATACTGCTTCAAAACATTATCAGAAAAGGGTACACGATTTCTGTGAATTACGCTGACCTAAAACATGATGTGTCATTTCATTGACTGTTACTGCTTATTGAAACTTTGTTCTTGTTTACAGATTTTTTTTTACATGAGTTTAAAAATATTCCAGGCAGATCAGCCTAGCAAATTGAGAATTGTGAATTTAATCAGTAATTTCTAGGTATGTGCAGGAACATATTGCATGAGACAGTAATGTAATTTGTGACAAATGTCTACACACAAGCTTTCATATACCTTTATTCTGTCTTCAGAATTTGGAATGATGGGAGATCATACAATAAAAAGTCAGCGACCTCGATCTGTTCATGAAAAAAGTGTCCCTCAGGAACAAGCTGATGCTGCTAAATTTATGGCACAAACTGGTAATACGTTAGTTACATTTTTCTACTTATTGTTGTTAATTTAATGAAACCACTGCATGTTTTCATAATCTTTTGCTGCACATCTGTCAGTTTTTGGAGCTGATATTTTTTTGAACCATTTTTTTTTTTGTCACCAGTTAAAGTCCATAAATGAAGTAGCTGTGAATTGAAAAGTGCACAACAAAATGTGTAAGATTTATTTTCTTTCAGTATGGGACATTTAGGATTTACATATTATTATTTACTTATGTTAATTAACTACTTAAAATGTACTATTAAAATTTTTAAAAAGTTAAAGTTTTTAATAGCTAATTATAGGGCTTTTCAGAATTAAAAATTAGGTAGGATTTTAGATGATAAAATTTATTTTAATATTTACTATATAGAATATTTTTTCAAATGTCATACATCATATAAATATTCATTGTTAAAATATATAGAAATGTTAGAAACAGTTTTTTTAGAATTTAATACTTTTTATTTGAAAAGAGGATTTTTATTATATCAGGTAAATAATAAAAAGTTTACAGTCTTTTTAGTAAGTTGTAATATACACCAAATAATTAAATATCAATAAAAATGACTTTACATATTTTATTCTAAATTAACTAGATAACTTTTAAATACCTCCCACTAAACATATATATATATATATATGTATATAATATATATGTAAACAAATAAATACATTCATATTTTGGCTCATCATAATAATGGGCTATAATATACATCCCATGTGGTACATTCTTGGATGAAAATGTTTTTAAATTATTTTATCATTTTCAGTTGTCACTTTTATTTTGGAAAATTGTGAATTAACAGCTTTATGTCTTTATAAAGCTTTATGTAGTTCAATCTAAATGATCTGTTTTACTATTAATATACAAGTTTCTAGTACATGACCAACTTTTTGACATGACAATCAGAATGATTTTGATGAAATTCTCTTGAAGAAAAATATTTTCTTCAGTTCATATGTTCTTAAGATAATATTTGTTCAAAACAGTCAATTTGGGGAGTTCCCTGATGGTGTAGTGGCTTAAGGCTTCGGCGTTGGCGCTGTCAGCGCTGCGGCCTGGGTTCGATTCCCAGTCAGGGAGCTACCCACATACCAAAAAGCAAAAAAAAAAAAACAAAAACAAAACAAACAAAAAAAAAACAGTCAATTTGAATCTGCAACTTAAAAATGTAAATTATTAATGAATTGTGCTATTGGTAATGGGTGAATAGTAGATTTTAATACATTAGTTGCAAGTAGGTCAAAGAATTCTCAGAATAGGAAGGATGTTTAGAATAAATTCTATAATAAGGTCATATTTTTAGCTTTTTTATGTAAATGCTGCAGCCAAATCCAGAAAGGAAGAAAACTTGCTTATCTGGATTGCTTTTGGTACAAGTATTGGTTTACTGAAATACCTTAAAATTGGGGTCACTTAGAAGTGAAATGATAAAGAATAGTTTTAAATTTCCAATAATGTAGTAAAATTAGTTTATGCTTAATATTATAAAAACCTGAGTTTCGCATAAATTCAATTCTTGGGTTTGCCTGTGACGTCTAACCAAGAAAATCTGTTTTCATCCAAAACCCTATTTGCAAATTCAATCACAAAGAACATTATGTTTTCTTAGTGAGAAATTGTGAATTTCTCTGTTCATTTTCTCGTTCTTTTCTAGGCATTGTTTTGTATCTAATATATGATAATACATTATTTGGTAAACATAGATGAAACATTTATTAAATAGATCTAGAGGGAGCTTTAAAACCATTATTCTATGTTGTAACAACTCAAGAAAAGCAATGAACTTCAGAATTACATTTCGAAAATATTTAATGGATGCTCAAATTGATGAATAATAAATATTTATCATTTAATTGTAAACCAAGGATAGTATAGGCAAATGTAGAATTATGTAAACACTTGTTCAAAATTTAAATTGCTATAATACTTATGAAAGACTGGGAAACTATTATTTTAAATAGATTTTTTAAATACATAAAACTTTTTTTTCCGTAAATGTTTTCTGAGATTATACTTTCTTTGGATGTTATGGTAGTTAGCCTGAATAAAAACAGCTAAGTGTCACACAAAATCTTAGAAAAATTAAGTTTTATATATAAAACCTTCTGTTTGTCTTTCAAACCAAGAAATGGGTGTTACATATAAAGAATGATAACATTGATAACATTCATTTAAGAAAAAATAATAATGCAGTACAGGTAAAATAAAATAATCAAAGATAATATATTTTTTATATTAGTCATGAGAAAAAGACCAAAACAAAAGCTATCAAACTTTATAATTTAAGAATTACTTCTTAAAACCTGGCCTCTCAATCAATAAATCAGTAAACCCTGTATTTAAAAAATATAAAGTAATGAAATGAGTGGAAACAAACATTTTTAAAGAGTAACATGTGATAAAGTAGTATTACTTTATCAAAATAGCTTCACCATTTTGGTCAGTCCAATAATTGATATAAGATTATTTGAACAAATATTTACAATGCTCAAATAGCCTAGTATTCAATTTGTATTTATGGCCAAGGGAAATTAAATTAAGTAATAAGATATAGATATTTAATAAAAAGGAAAGAAATAATAAAAATTAAAGCAGAGCTAAACCAACTAGAGAACAGAAAGACAATAGAAAAAATTAATATTACGAAGAGCTGGTTCTTTGAGAAAGTCAACAAAATTGATAAATGCCAATAAGAAGGCTTAAGACAAAATTGTTGAGAAAAATCATCTTTTATACTAATGTAGAGAAAAAAGCCTACATTAGTAATACATAGAATGTTATCTAAAACAAAAATAAAAGCATGTTCTAATTTCATAATTTTTAACATACTAGCTAAATGTATATTAATATTTTGTTTAAAATTTATAATGTCCTGTCATTCATTCTCTCATTTAGTCTTCACAGATACATTTTAAGGTAGAGGTATCACTCATTTTATTGAGAGGTCCACAGAAATAAAGGGACTTTCTCAGTCACAGAGCTAATTTTCCGTAGCTTTCCTTCAAACACAGGTGTCCTGACTTTAATTGCAGTGCGTTCCCAGTTTTCTTTCTTGTTTTGTGCCAGGATAAAGAGCATCAGTGGTGCCTTAGCTACAGAAGCCTCTATGTGATATTTAATACGCCTTCTCAGTTGCAAGTTAAGGAATCAGATTAGTTTGTGCTGTCTCCAAAGACACTTACATTTAAAAATTGAATACTCTTTATTATACTTCAATGTGTTAATGTCAGTGAGATTTTAAAAAATACTTCTTCCTTATAAAATATATTAACTACTTCTCCCAATGACCCAATATGCTGGCTAGTCTTCCCACCGTTTGCAACGAGGAAGTGGCAGCATGGAAATCATAACTGTTTAGTGGAAATGTCACTTGAAACTATAGCATTAGAGATAAAGCAAGGTCTTTTGAGTAGGTAGGCCACTATTTGAGTGGCAATATTTTATTCATAATTTGAAAGGCTATATTTTATTCATTTATTTATTTTGTTTTCGATCAACAAAATGAACCATGAGTCTCAAAGAGAATGAAGAAGACCAATTCTGAGCACTAATCAATCTCTTATGAGCCAAGCATCACTGCTTAGCCTGTTCAAAATCATTATAGTAACAAACCTGCAAAAGTAACTCACATTTTTACATATTTGTACAGAATACATTTAAAAGTAGATCTTAATCCTCATTCATTGCTTAGTTTAAATAAAATAATTTTTTTCTGCCATCATAACAACTCAAGGGTGAGAGAAGGACTGCTTTTGTGGAAAAATACAACATTTTATTCATAACCAATGCATTTTACTTACTATAGAATTTTCTTACTATAGAATTCACACTGTTCAAAAATTTCTGGCTTTTAATTAATAACATACAACCATAATATTTCTACTTCACTTAATCTTATCATAAACACAGGTTGAAATATCAAAAGTAAAAATTTTTATTATGTTGTCCCTAATGTTAAGCTTAATGTTTTCATTTGCTAAATATATATGTGTATCTATACATATATATGTGGATATTTGTAATAGTTGTCATACTATTGGGTTCACTGTATAATTTTAATCTTGATAGAATATTCTTTAATGTAAAAGATTAGATTGTGAGGCATTGCTTTAAATATTATTCAAATGGTCATCCAATAACTTTTTAATGAATTATATATAAATTGGTAAAGGCAAAAAATACTGAAATAGCCATGGGTGATCTATATAGAATAGATAGTATTTCCAAGACAAACATGATCACAGCCCTGAAAAGAAGCCTTATTTAATGTAATATGTCATCCCAGTTACCCCTGTCTGTCCTCTTATGATAGATACTCAGTTATAAATGCATTATAATCTATGCCTCTGGGTAAATAATGCAGACCAATACAATAGCAAATACTTCATCATGGTGCTACCCAAAATGTGGTCTGTAGACCCGTGCTTGTCTGTGAACTAGTGTTAATGGGCCCTCCAAATGGAAAGCTTACACCAGAATATAAATTGAACTACTTTATTGAGCCCATGTTTTATTTCAGCCAACTTTTTTTTTTTTTTGAAAAAAGAAATTCTCAAGGAAGACATCAGCAAGTTAAGCTACATTCTGGCTCAACTTCCTGCTGTCCTGGAGTACCAGTCTATGTATGGTCCAGCTGCCTTGAGTAGCACTGCAAGTAATTGCTAAGTCATTTACCAACCTTTCAAAAAAGATGGACAAAGGGATTATCATATTCTGTCCTTTGAATTCTATTCCAAAGGAAAATTCAAATGGAATCTATAAAATATAAATTGCTCCTTGGTTTATATAATCAATGATACAAAGTTTTCAGAAACACTTCACCTGTAAGCATTTTCAACAACTAAATGGTTAATTTAAGTAGTGTCTGCCAACAGGTAAATGACCCAATTTCATATTTGGGAAAAACAATTACATGTTTTCAAATCAGTGTTAAAAATCTATCCTGAACATAATGCCAGAATAGAATTTGAAGCCCATTGCAATGGTCTTAGAAATTATTCACTTTGAGTCTCCTTGACTTTAGATAATAATAGAAATTAGACATAGTTTCAGTGTGATGCTTACTCTAAGAAAATTAATGAATTCAGATATTCATTGGGTTTTTAGGGTCCTATATCTGAGTATAATTTAGCTCCATATTAAATTAATAGAAATTATAGAGGAATTCTTTTTCATTTTAAGTAAAAATTACTTGTCTAGCTCATGGGGAAAATTTGCAGCAGAAGTTTTTTCAATAAATTATCACAAAATAAATAGGATGAAAAAAGTAGAATTGAACTAAGAATAAATTGTAAGTAACCATTAGTGTTCCACACATTAAAAATTAGATATACCCAAACTCCCAGGGCTCCACTTCATCCAGCATTAGAAAGGAGGGTATGCAATAAAGGATTAAGGAAGAATACATTATTATGTTCTTATTCACCAAAACCAGAATAAGTTACCAGTACATTTTGCTTCAAAGTACAAAGCCTGAAGAGAATCATTTCAACAATCATTGTTGGAAAAATGCTGACTGGCACCTAGTGTCCATGACCCAGTGGAATTTGTGAAGGGTAGTTTTGCTAAAAAGGTTATAGCAAACTTGGACTGTGCATTAGTGCTAAAATGCATAATATGTACACTCTTTAAATTTATTTTTCTTCAAAATGTTTTCTTATACCTTTTGATGTACTGTCATATTTTTGCATTTAAATTATTCTTGCATGTCATAATGTCAGTTTGGTATAATGCTTACTAGTTGAATGTTCAAGACAGTATTTCATGTTTATTTGTTGTCTTGCACGCAGGTGAATCTGGTGTGGAAGAGTGGTCCCAGTGGAGCTCATGCTCAGTTACTTGTGGTCAAGGGTCGCAGGTGCGAACCAGAACTTGTGTATCACCTTACGGGACACACTGCAGCGGCCCATTAAGAGAATCAAGGGTTTGCAATAACACTGCCCTCTGTCCAGGTAGTGTTAGCAGCAACTACAACTGTGGATGTTATTGAATTGTGTCATGCAAAGCCTTTGGAACGATTGATTTGTTATTTTCATATGAACTGGGTATAGACATTTTAATTAGAGTGGATAAGTGTAAATCTTATTTAACTGTGAAATTTTATTATGTATGCAATTATTTCTGCTTTCAGAGCAGTTCGAGAAATTACGTAAGTGACTCCCCCACCCTAGCAACTATAAGCTTGAAATTTCTATGAGTGTATTTGCTTCTAATAGTATTTAAGTTTCAATATCTTTTCTTATTTTAGTTGCTGAAAATGTCCAATTGAAGGTTTGAAGAATAATGTAATTTGCCAGCATGTTGGAAATATGATCTCTACCCATTGCTTAAGGCAGTGGTTCATACAGTTGTTAAAGAAGTCAGCTATTTTCCTACCACTTACTTAACTCTATTAAGGCAAATAATGCCCCTGACTGAAGGACTGTATGTTAATTTATTTTGTTCAGGTTATAGCACTCATCAGAGCCATCCACTGCTTTGTAAATTTTAAGTTATTAATGGAGAGGAGATATATATATAGATATATATATAGATATATATATCTATATATATATCTATATATATATCTTGTGTGTTAAATGGAGCACAACATAAGTGAGCTTGCTCACTTAGGGTCAAATTTTTCCATGTTAGATCAATGTTTTGCTGTCATACAAGTATACACATGCATATTGTAGGTGTTTCTTCCTCTTCAAACCATTGACTTTCATGTAAAAATTAGTGCTAAAAAGAGTCTGGACTTTCCTTCAGGAAGTCCAAAGTACATAATGTTGTGAATCTCTAGATTTATATTTTGTTCAACCATTTTGTGGATGAGTGATATTGACCACTGCATTTGCACTTTTAGCCTTTCTAGAGGCCTCCAAAAGGAGGTGGGAATAAAGAAGGGGACTGGTGTTGCAGCAGCCTTTCATTGGCTAAATTGTGCCTACAAGTTTTCCGCTGAGTTTCATGTCCAGGGATGGCTGATTCTGCGATTGCTAAAAGCAAGAGTAGAAAGTGGGTGGCATGGAGGAAGTGCAGGGATAATCCCAGTTTCTCAGCAGAATGGGAAAGAGCAACCTATTACTAGACACTGTGGAGGCGTTGTTGTTTAATAGTTATAGCTTCTCATTGGCAAGATGAAAAAGTTCTGGAGAACTGTTTTACAACAATGTGAATATACGTAACACTACACTAAATTGTACACTTAAACATAGTTTAGGTGGTAAATTTTACATAACGTATTTTTTAAATCACAATAAAAGAAAAGACAGTCTGGAAGAACTGGTTGGCAGAACATGGAGGAGAAATGATACAATGAGGTGGGGGACCCCTTTATAATAGATAGGGGAGCTACAAAGCAGTAGACGAAGTAGCTAAGCAGTCCAGAAAGTTATAAGGAAGGGAAGACAGAATAAATAAATTCCACTGAAAACAAGAAGTGTCAGTGAGAGTTAGGAGGAATGAGACTAGATGAAAAAAACACATCAAGCTGAGCCACTCTCCTTGCTCGAGCTGGCTCCTACCTCTTTGGAGTGTACTTTCTCAATAAACTATCTTTTTGTTTCACCTCTAAAAAACAAACAAACAAAAATACAAAAAAAAAAAAAAACAAAAAACAGAAAAAACACATCAAGTAGAAAATAAAAAGGTTCTGTAGGAAAAAATGCTTCAGTTCGTCATGGAAAGGGAAGACAATGACAAAAGATGACAAAAATGTGGGCCCTAATGCAAACAGATTCTAGAAACTTTAGGCAGGAGAGGGGAAACAGGGAGAAGTAAGAAGCTGGGGATTTTATGAATTATCCAATTCCTAAATTTTATAGGTACAACGTCCTCATGGGTAAATACGAATGGATTTTCAGTTGGGTGTGTGTAGAGTACAATGTCAGGACTGATACCTAAGGCTGGCCCCTATATACAGTATTTATATTAAGGTTTCTAGGATCACGTTTCCTGCCCTTGGCCATGAGAAAAGCATTAATAGAGACTTAAGTTGATGTACAAATTGATGTTATCTTGTCAGCATCTTTTTGAATAATCAAGATCCCTCCTTCCAACACAGAAGGGTAGGGTCTAATGCCAAGTGGATCCCCAAATGGAAGTCTGAGTGGGTGCTAAAATGTTCTCCACAATTTTTCATTCAAAGCTTACTTTCCAGCCTCTAGTTATGCACATTCATATGGTTCACATATGGGAATCTCTATCGGTCTGACAATGACTGTTGATTAATCCCTTCACTGGGCGTGGAGAGCATCTGCAGTGGGACCAGGGTGCTCTTTCTTTCGCTCTGTATCTGGTCCAGAAAACTGAATAATATTCTATGATTATAAAGTTTTTCTGCAATTTTTTAAATCTTCTACCATTTTACCTACTGAAGAAGCACATATTAATTACTTGTTTCTTTTCACCATGATATATATATAAGTTTGTCTTTCTAAATTTGGTTAAATAGTACTGATGATAAGATATAATATATCTTTTAATCATTCTTGTAGTTCAGGTTGTGAACTATAAGAGAATGAAGAGTTTTAGTAACTTATTTTTTTATTTTTCAAGCACAAAGAATAATTTAGCAACTTTATTATTTGAAAACGTAGAATAAATATTCCATTATAAGACAATGGGATATGGTTTAGGTGGCTATTGTCTTTGTTATGAAATGTTTTGTGTTCACTATTTTGTTCAGTTATTTGCCACTGGTAACTATATAGTTCTCTTTGATACAATATTTCATGAAAACAGTGACAAAAAATAAATTAAAAACTTAAATAGTACTTTAAACAATGTAAATATCTTTCTGAAATAATACTTTAAATTACCAATATTCCCAAGAAGAAAATGAGCTCAGAAATCAATAACCTGCTTGCCACACTGTGGTACACAAGTGTACTTGGCATTTAATTAATAAAAATGACACAAAGACAAACTGAGTATGGCAGTCACTTCCACAAAATATATGGAATGATAGAGCTTATATTATATTTATTTATATATTGCAAGCTAATCAGTAGTATCATAAATTAGTTATCTTTTACTATATTATTCAAATTTCCAAAAAAGGGTTTTCTTAATTAAATTGCATACTAATGTCTTCTAATATGAATCCTAAGATAACAAACTTGTTGCATCATTGTTACTTTGACAACGATAGGAATTAACAGAACCAAATTGAGACAAGTAGGGAACTACATTAAACTGTATATTGTCTGTTCTGCTTTATGACTTACTCATTTATGGTCTCTTCCAGAATTTCTCAGCTTCGGTACTGTTGCCATTTTGACATAGATAAGTGTTTGTTGTGGAGTCTGGCCTGAGTACTGTCCTCTATCACTTAGAGGCCAGTAGTACACCTCCTTCCCCTGAGCCGTGACAACCACAAGTCTCTGTGAATATTGCCAAATGTCCCTCGGTGGGCAAAATTAACCCTGGTTGGAAACCACTTAGCTACTTTATATGTATTCTAATCCTTGGGAAATTTATTTAAGTTAAGGAATGATTTGGAAATACTATTGTTTTTTTGGAAATGTCACAGTTATCACACCTATTTATTCTTATGAAAAAAAAAATCCCACCTTAAAGGAGTTGTTTTATGTATCCCAATCAAATCATAAGATAATTTGTATGCTCATTTTAAAATCTGGTAGTAATATAATTTGTGTATTGTGTTTTTCTCATTTTATCCCTAGACAGCACAGAATAGAGATATGATAATATAGCTTAGTGTCTAATAAACAAGAAACTTATAAAAATTGATTAATTTGATTTCAGTTTCTTGGTTTTATTAGATACATTTTTCAAATGGACTAGATCATTTATAAATTTTCATACTTTACTGAAAAATTAAAGAATTGATGTATTTTCCATTAAAATAAAGTATCTAATCTTTAACATAAATCTTATGAATAGCAATTATAAAATTATGGGCTATAATTTCCTACTAATTCAGTAGTATCTAAATTAGAAATTATTAATAATTTTGTGTTCTTTTCAAATAAACAGATATTTTTGCTTTTATAAAATGATGTAGAAGAATCATAAAATTTCACCATGGAAAAATAAAGACTGTTAAAAAGTAATGAATAATACTACTTTTCAGAGCATTCCAGCTTTATACCTTAACAAAGTCACCAAGATTAATCAACATTTGTTTTAGATTAATAGAGAAAAATCTGCCAATTTAGCATGTTCATTGAGGGGGATTCTCCAGTGCATATGGAGCAGTGTAATTTGATCAGAAGAAAATTAACAGAACCAGAAAAATAATACTATCTAGTCTTAACACTTCATATAGAAAATCAGAGGAAAGTTTGTTTTTAAATGGAGAAAGCTTGATATTTAGAAATAAATGAAAAATTGATTAAAGGTATACATTTAACATAATAAACTATGTTCATATAAATGACTTTTAAAATACCTTGCTATAATTGATTATATATACCTATATGGGAATATATGTACAGGGCTTTCAGAAAAACATAAAGCCAAACATGCCTCTATTTTTATATTACATGGCTGGATACTTCCCAGATAGCCCTCATATATGTGGATTTTTTTCCTTAGATAAACTATAGGCTCACTATTCATTCTTATACCATTGAGTACTAATTGACTTTGGTTTTCTCAAACCTAAATGGGAAAATGTAAACATTGTAATTTCTCTCTTTTGCTCTATTTCTATGCACTATTTAATTTACACACACACACACATATATGTATATATCCAGCAATTTTCACAGCATCTTAAAGAATTTATCATTGAATGTCACATTTGGATAATTTTTCTAATATTTGAACATATTTTCACAACCAGTTGGAGCAGCTCAATAGCATAAATAGAAAAGAACAGGTGCATCATAATTATGGTATTATATAGGTGGTTTTACAGTAAAAACTTGGTTATCATATACATGCAAAAGAGTCTAGATATGCTCTCCGACACTTTTATATGGACTTCTGCTTACCCCTACCACTATTGAGGAGAAAGTGAACATCTTTTTTGTCATCTTCTGTTATAAATTTTTACTCACCCTACTTATTCCAGTGTGTGTGATTTCAAACATCTGCTTATCAACTTCAAATATCATGTTAAGACTAGAGGCAAGACAGAAAATTTTGAACCAAAGGGAACATTTTGCCCATCTTCGTTTTATTTTTAGTATACATGGAGTGCTATTACTTACTTTCCCAAATATTAAGAATTGGGATGAGATTGGTGGTTTGATAGTGCAAGGAAGGCATCTAACTTTTGAACTCTAATAGACTTTTTGCAAAAAATGTCAATATTTATTGATATTTATTTATTATGTTAGTATTTCTGATCAAGTTTAAATTTATTGCAATGGCATAAAGTATTGCTATATCAATAACTTGTGTTAGATATAATCTTAATTAGATTCTATGTCTTCTGTAGAAATTTATATTAAGAGGATTTCCTATGCCATTAAGTTACTGAGAGAGGAAAGGCATCTTCTGTTTTTATGGCTATTAGAAAGAGATGTTCATATTTGCCAGTTCTTTTAAAACAGGGTCATGAGGAGGGTCTTATGTGAGTAGATAAAGTTTTTGAAATGCCCCTCTTACTCAAAATACAGTAATTTAAACAACTACATTTTTAAATTGCAAAAATACATTTAGTCTTTAAAATCTGAAGTTAAAAAGCTGTTTAAAATATGTACCATCAATTTTCAGATTTTTTTTATGACACAATAGATTCATTAATCCTGAAACTTTGTTGGAAGAATTAAGTTGGTGCTTATCTATTTAAATACAAATTTAACTCCAAAAAATCATCTGTTATCAGAAATTTAGTTTTCTATACCTTAGTTGACATTCCTTTCATTTAAAAATAACTCATGACTATTTTATAATGGAGCAGAAAGGTGCAGTTTTATTATAAAAGGTAATATTTAAAATGTATGACATGAATAACTGTCCAAATACAGAAAAGGTACATGCAATTTTCCATTATTTTAATGAATTTTCTAATTGCTTTATATATTTTGTGGCAAATAAGAATATTAGCTGACTTTTAAAAATATCTTCATACTTGTTTATTTAATGAGTTTCTTTTCTTAATTATAAGGAAAAATAAATCTTTGACTTCTCGGCTTTTGTTGTTGAAGCTTCTTTGCTTTATTACAGTACATGGAGTTTGGGAGGAGTGGTCACCATGGAGTTTATGTTCATTTACATGTGGTCGAGGCCAAAGAACAAGGACAAGGTCGTGCACACCTCCTCAGTATGGAGGAAGGCCATGCGAAGGACCTGAAACACATCATAAGCCTTGTAATATTGCTCTCTGCCCAGGTGAGTGTATGTGGCATTTGGTGAACTTTGCATCTGTGTGCTTTGTATATATAGTCCCTGATATACATATGAACTATTAGGAGTGTAACCTCCATGAAGTCACTTTGGAAAATGTGTCTTTTGATTATTGTTTGTTAAAACCGGGAACCTTTCTTGATGCTCCCAAATGCAATGATGTATAATATTTCCTTAACTGAGTACCAATGCTTACTTTTATTGGATTTCTGTAAATATGCATATTAATACTTTCCACTAAGATTTTATCTACACTTGTTTCTTTTATCCTGGGAAAATTATCAGGAGCCCCAAGTCTTCAGATTGACTTGCCTTAATACTATAATTACAGAGAATGGTTTAGAGGCAGTCTTTCTGATGTTATTCTCTCACAGTCAATCAATTAAGGAGTGGAACTGTACAAGAGACCACACATGAAAATGATGAGTATTTGCTATGAAATCAAATCTAGATTCACAACTAGATGCATAAAATGGTTAGATCATGAATGACATAATCATTATGTGATTATGAAGACTATGGAGTTTGTTCTTAGAATGCATTTATGTCAACTTAAGTTTTTCTTTCCTTTAAAATATTTAAATTCTCTTTTACTTGTCCTTGATAATTTTACCCATCATTACAAAGAGAAGTCCTTAAATGATGTTATTTAGGTTATTAAAACATTCAAAGATAAAACAAATACCTATAAAACGAAAAAAGACTGATCTTTGTTTTTAACACACACACACACACACACACACACACACACACGTAAATGATAGAATCTCCCAGGACTAGCAAAAGCATTTTAGAAGAAGAAATAGACGTGAGTGGCAGATGACAAAGACTGGTAAGAATGGCAAAGACAAAAAAAAAAAATCATTCATCTAATCCTTGGGAAATTTTCTCATAGACTCATTTAGTCACTTATATTCTGCATGTAAGCAGTGTAGCTGGGATCCCAGTAATGTGATTCACACACATTGTCCAACTCATATTCTTTTCATGTACACTCTAAATTCCCCAAGTTAACCCTTTCGGTGTGTTAATTGACTTGTAGTTTTTTTCAAACTGTGTCAAAATGCCACAAAAAATAAAAAGTTGATATTTTGACTATTTTCTGCATTTAATAATAACATTTTGAGCTGCTTTGTATATAAATGACATTATTTATAGTTTAAATTTGTTATATGATAATAAATTTACCATTATATTGAATTTTAGCAAAAAATACTCAAAACATACTAAGTAGAATCAATTATATTTAAGTATAGATAAATTAGAGTCTAATGACATTGATGACATAAAAAAATTTATTACAAAATGTTACACAGTAATGCATACAAAACATCTTTGTTGTTTATAGTCTAAGCCATAGGAAAACATATTTTAAAAACTTATAAATAAAGAAAAGTTCTTGAAAGAGTTTCACACTGAATAACAATTTTACAATAATTACAGTATTTATATTTTTAAGTAAATACAGTGAAGTTGGTACATTTTACTAAAACAAATGATTACATGAAAGCATAAAAATTTCCTGTTGTTATTTATTGTTGAAAGACACAAAATTACAGAAAAATATACATCTGCTTTTCTAAACTTCCTTTCTGGAACACTGATGAAATTTTTTGTATTTTACTTTTTAATAATAATTCTCAAAACAAGGAACAGCACACACTGCTGGATTTCCAGGACACACAGCACAATAATATGTGGTTTGTTTTGGTTTGTAAACAACTTTCCTCTTTTTTGCACTCCCTCCCCCTTTTTTTTTTGAGATAGTGAGGTAAACTCAAATGCCACAGTCAGCAGATGGAAATATTCATTTAGATGTATCCGAACATCACAGAAAAAGAGTTAATGTTTTATCTCATGACAAATAATTCAAGGTTCTTCTGGAAATTTTAGGTATCTAAAACTTATTAAGATTATGAAAAGCCATTCAAAATGTGGATATTCAACGCTCATCTTACAAACTAAATTGTTCCCTTTTACTTCAGAGAAAGATTAGTAAGTTCTTATACTTAGAAATACACATTTAAAGATTAATAGTTGAGTAATATCATTACTCCTTGAAGTTTATGAATTCTCTGAATGATGAATAATTATGACTATTTGGGGGCCAAAGACTATGATTACTTATTTGCAAATTACTTCCAGAAAATTTATTTATGGAATCAGTTATATTCTGTCTTAATTCTCTCTCTCTATAAACATACGGATAGGCAAGCACACAAACTCATATATGTATTTATGCCCTACTTTTTTTCCAAATATTTAGGCAAGCTTATACAAATTTTAGAATTTTTTTAAGTGCTGAACTGTGACTTTACAGAGCGTCAAATATAGTTCACTCTTATTTGTCCATGCAGTATAAAAAAGTGGATGACGGGGAAATAAAAAAACTAATAGCTAACTATAGGATATCTTTTTAATATGTATTAGTTTTTATTACTTCTTTTACCTTAGTTGATCCTCAGTACAAAGATAAAATGGCACTAATCAGTTAAAATATTATCAACCAAGTCCTCATCGTCTACTTTCTATGATCTTTGCTAGGAATAAAGTGCTTGGGTGTCAATAGATAGGGAAGCTAAGTTGTTAGAATTCAGATGAGAAAACTCCTTTCACCAAGTCAATATAGTTGTTGCTTTATCATGCAAGTAGAGACCACATGTGTTTTCAAGCTAGTTGTGTTTTAACAGTATTATAGGATACTATCATTGAAATTACTCTAAGACCATAAAAATTGGATGGCTTTCTCTTGTGTAGGTCCTTAATTTTTAGAAGTTATGTTCATATTATTTGTAAATTTGGCCTAGCTCATATTCTCTCATAAGTGATCATTATGGGTCTACCTTGAATACTTAATGAATTTATCATGTGTTATTTCTGACTCCTGTTATTTCCATTCTCGAATTTAGTTGCATCATAAAAGATGTAAAATTCTTGCCATGTTGTATCCCAATTTCCTTATTGTCTGAAAGGGAATTCTAATAGCTATGACTTTTAAAAATGTTTTTATACTCTGCGAAACAGCTTGGCATTATGCTTTTATAACATGTAAGATATATTTGGTGTAAAGATTTGGAATTCTCTTTAGAACTGTCTTATAATCAAACTCAGGCATCTTTTCTAAATATAGAAGCATCGTCAAGTATCAACAAGATGTAAGACATTGCCAAGAAGAATAGGTAGTCCTTGATCTCAAGAAATTTGCAATTTCTTCAGAGGATTCAGACATAAGCATGCGAAAATTTGAATGTAGTTCTGAAACACACATACAGAGACTCTAACTCAATAAAAGGTAGTGATTTGAGAGCCCAGTAGGTTTAACCTCTCTCATAGCCATCCTACCGAAAATCCCAAAGATATCATCTTAAGGTGTTAAATTGTGATAGGAAGTGCATCAGTAATGAAGACAGACCTACACTTGGCTCTCCTTGGTTAGGTCAATTGTGAAGTGAAGACCAGAAGAAGACAGAAGAAACATTTGAAACAACAAATTGGGTCTCTACTCACCATCCTTGCTAGATTTGACCATGTGGGTTGTAGTAATGGGCAGATATGTTTGTGTGGGATCATGTCAGAAGAGCACTCCAGGATCCTGCTTTAAGAAACTCACATAACATCTATAATGAAGTAGATGTTATGTAGGGGTAATGTGTGTTGTTCACATTAAATAATTAAATACTTTTTATTTGTGCAAAATTTGATATCAGCTTATAAGTAGATGATACCTATTTTTAGCAGGTGCTTTTCTTAGTCCATGTTCAACTTTTTCCTATTTCTTTTGAGGTGAGGGATCCATATATGCAGAAAGTGTAGAAAAGGGAAGGGTAGATACAGTATTAACCTAATTTGAGTTATTGGTGACTAATTTGCATACCATGTTTGAGAACACAGAGACTGCTATTGATTGGGGAAGGTAGATCAGAACTATGGAGCAACTCTGATTCACTAACTAAATCACATCACTCCATTTTCCTTCTTTTCTCACAGAGACTAGTAATTAAGTATAATATGGAAGGATGTGTCTGTTTGGTGTATGTTCAGTGGTCTTTGTGATCTATTTCTCTTTTCTCACCAAACTTAAAACTTCTGGCAGTCCTACCTATGTTTTCTATTTTCTCTGATTTTTTCATTGTAGTCACTGAGTATCACATTCATGGTCATATTAATTTATGTATTTGAGGTCAAAGAAATTCTCTTCGATTTCCTGTTATCTCTTCATGCATCTTTGTACCTGGTAGCAACTAATAAATTACTATTGAATGGATTTTCTTGACGTGCACATATCCAATTTCTAGTACTCATCCCACAATTTTTGCAGGACATTTTTCTGGGTCTATTTAATAATACATTGCTATGGTATAATGGGAGGATCTTGAACTTTTGCAAGACAATACATATATTTAAATTTTGATCTCACCTTTTAATATTTGTGTTGCTTCTCTGATCCTTACTTTCTTCATCTGTATAATGGGAGTAATAGTAACACTGTTTCACAGAACTGTGAGAAGTTCATGTGAGATGCTGTAAGGGAGAGAACTTGATAAATAGCAAACAATGCATAAGTATTAGTATCATTATTATGGCAATGCCCTCCAGTCAAAGTCCATGGACGATGACGCCTGCTGTTGAACAAGCTGGGTTTGTTACTGTTGGCAGTGAGGGAAAATCAACATATGGAACTGTGGGGTGTCTCAGTAAGATGGTGTCAGAAAAGACTTATTAAAAGTTTAAGGGTTTACATTTGTAGTGGGTGGTTTCAGGGAAGGTTTAAGGAAGGGGGGCTCTGCTCTGATTTCATAATGTCAGAGAGGCAGGAAAATGCTATGATTGGGTATCTTGATAAATTATCTGGGAGGAAGGAACACTAAGATGTCATTGGTAAAAAAGTAGTACTCCTATTAGCTGAGAGAAGAGAATGTTTGGAATTTTGTGGGTTACACTGTGACCTTGTTTTTGTCTATAAAGTGGCCTCTTTTTTTTATCTCACTTTATCACAGTCTCAGAGTGACTTTGCCTGATGTTAATAGTCTCTGTGATAGTTTCAGGTCCAACAGGAGATAAGACAGCCTAGATATGAGCACCAAGCAAGCTGCTAACAGCATTGAGGTCTAACTGTGTCAGACCAGTTCCTGGATGTCACCTTGATGTGACACCTGCAGGGTGATTTGATCATTTTAGTTGCTTCTGTTTTTAATGGTTTTGATTTTTATTAATATTCAAATGGAGAATGTGTCAAACATACATTTTCTAGATAAAGTGTCCATTGACATTATGTAGATATATAGCCCCAGAATAAAATTTATATAGCCTTTTCCAAAATTAAATTCTTTAGGGAAAACAAAATCTAAATTCTCAGTTCAAAGCCACAGCTTTTTAGTAATTTTATTTATAATCTATTACTTTATAGTAATAATGTGTTTGATCTCTCACTAGTTGAAGACTGGAAGAACCAATGATTTAAAGTTTAGTTCTCTTTATTTTACTTTTAACAATTCTTATTCTGATATATATTTATGTAGTAGAGTACAAATAATATAGATAATAGGGATAATAATAGTCGAATGACAGATTAAAGACTAAAATAAATGAGAAATTATTGACAAATAAGTTCTCATTTATGTCCTGAAATATGTATAATAGATTTAATTAGATTCCATGGGAAACACAGTGGTCTGGAATTCTTAAGATATTGATTAAGGTTCAGTCCAAAACCTTAATTATAAATATTAACTAAGGCAACTTATTTATCTTCTCTATTCCTCTATTTTCTCATTTATAAAATGGAGGCAGTATTTATTAACTTTCTATGTCATAAGATTGTTATATGATTAAAATTAGGTGGGAAAATCTTAAAAATAAAGCAAAATATAGTGGAAGATATTTATCATGATTTATATGAGAATACTACTTTAAAAGTTAAGAATTTTAGAAAAAAAATAGGTGAAATAATTTCAGGATATGTGAGTTCTATTCCTTATGGACAGCCTTAATCATAGACTCAAAGGGATTCTTCGGCCAAGTTTGTCCAGGGGGAAGTACACACGCAGGACTTCTGTCCGTCCGTGGTCCTGAGCAACGTCACCCTTGTCAGTCCTGTCCTTGAGAACTGCAATCCTGTGAGTCCAAATCCTCCCTGGAGATCCTGTCACGTTGTAGTCTCCTGATGTATTTGCAGACTCTTAGAAATTCTATGAAGAAGTGAAAAATCACCCAAGGATCAGTCCTCAGGAACACAGCTGGACCCAAGTATCTCTGTTATTTAGAGCAAGAGACTCCAGTCCCCTGTGGACCTAAAATTTTGATTCCTCAGCAGCTATGAGAGGGTGAACAGCCCATAATTCCTCTGCAGGGAACCCTTCTGGTGAGGACATGGAGAGGAAGGTGCTGAACATTTGCCTGACCTTGGTTCAAAGGTTCCTGGTTATCTCTGCATGATAATCACATGCTGCCTCATTAACCTGTTCTTTCATTGATTTGCATCTTACCCTTTTCACTAGTCTATTGTGTGACAATTGTATTCATTTTGTGTCACTTCAGATTTACAGATTATTCTAGTGATTTTTTACATGTTTAGCTTGTGAGATTTTAAAAAACTAATTGTATCTTTATTAGTCCTGGCTTGCTTTCTTCCACTATTGTTTGCTCCTTTAAACTTGGTCTTAACTTACTTACAACTTCATTTTTTAATTCTTCTTAGACCTATCATGATAATTTGCTTCTATTTTTAATTCTAATTTTTAAATGATATTTTATTTTGATTTTTTTCTCCTTTGTAATCTATTATAAAATGGCAAGTGGAAAACATGGTTTACGTTCTTTAGCACATGCCCAAAGCAGGGAGATGGCAGTTTTACATTTCAGTCTTGTATCTCCCGAGGGCCTTCCCAGTTCCCTGGGTAACTTCCACCCCAGTAAAAATCAGAACTCTCCAACTTTGCCATCACTAAATCACATAGCCTCAGAGACATGGCTAGAATACTTCTCCCCACAATTTGTGCCTACAGAAAGCTCTCTCAGTCAGCAACGATCAACCCAGAATAGTTGCTGAAATGTGAATGAGTACATAATCCAATTTGTGGTTATTGTTTTTCAGCCTATCCTTTATTGTCACCAGTTATAGATGAAGATGTAAAACTAGACTGAAACAACATTTTCCTTAAAATGTGTCATAAAATTTAATTTGGTCCCATACATGGGAGAGAGTTCTTTTTTCTTACAGGTGAACATTGCAACTCTGTGACAGGAGGAAGATCATATAAACAAAGAAACCCCAGGAATCTAGCAATTTAGCCTTTGCTATTTTAATTCTCCTGGGTTCAGAAAATCTGGTAATGTGTCATATTGCTCAAGTGAAACTTTAACTGTCCCCAGTGTGACATTGTTGGATAAGGAAGCACATTGCATGATGGCACGACAGGCTGATATCTCAGCAATCTCCCAGCTTCAAAATACAGCCTTATAGTTCTCTATGCTTAGTCACTGTTGAGAAAGGGTAAATACAGTAATAGGCATTTGGAGATTTTAAATGGAAAAATAAGACTAAAAATATCCTACTTCAAGTACTTATGATGGAAATGAAGAGAAATCGAAAAAGCTCAAGAAAGTGTTCATTCTTAACCTGGCTGCATGTTATAGAAAAAAATTACATACTCAATGTTTACCAAATAGTGTTCCAGGAAAGGATAAAAAGAGAAAAAGGGGAGGAATGGTTACATTTCTAATAAATTTGGGAGGTACGTTTTTAAAAGTTAATGTAATGCAAGACTCCCTTCATTGTGTCGGTAATGACATTACAAATTCAACATGTACAAAACTGGCATTTTCATGTCAGGGCTATATAGCCCCTACCCTATTTGAACGCTAATCCAACCCAGTTCAATAAAAGGGTACCACCAAATGATTTGTTTCAATAAGCCAAAAACCTAGAAGTCAGCCTTGATTCTCTATTTTTCCACACCCTACCACCAAACTATCAGCTCTACATCAGAAAATAGCACAGACTTATTCCCTTTTCTCTGTCTCCTTTGACGCTACATTAATCTAAGCCACTGTCACCTCTGGGTTACAGTGTGGTCCCGTAATACCTCCCAATACCCCTGCTTGCCTTTGTACAATCTATTTAGCACGTAACTGCAAAAGTAAGTGTTAAAATGTGAATCAGATCACACCACTTGGCTACTTTAAAATCCTCTCATAGCATCCCATCTTACTTGGTCACATGGCCAACAGAGCTCTGCAGAATCTAGCTTGCACACCATCTCAGTCCATCTCCTGCCACCTCCCCTTTTTATGATCCCCACAAGCCTTTCCTCTGTTCTCCTGTAGGCAAAGCTTTCTTGACCTCAAGATGGCACCTTCAGAGAGCTTTCCACGGATGGTCACTGTTCATGGCTCCTACGGGTGACTCAGGACTTAGCTCATATTTGGTCTGTTCTGAGAGGCATGGCTAAGCATTCAGTGTCACATTGCCCTCTTCTATCACATTGTCTTCATAACACTCTTGTTTATTCACTTGTTTACTTGTTTATCATCTGTCTCCACCTCAGCTCCTCAGACTCTAAGTCCCAGGAAGCAGAATTCGATCAGTCTCTACCAGGTGGTTTTCTCAGAGTCTAGTAGAACAAGGCCAGCTACAGTGCAGATTCTCTGTAAATCTGTACTTACGAGTGTATTTTGGCACTCCAACAGGAGTTTCAAAGTGTTTACATTTTTCCAAATTATTAGTGAACACTTTTCTGACAGAATGAAAAGATGTTAATCAGCTTTCAATAGGAACACAGTTTTAGAAAAAAGCTTTCAAGTGTTTCTAAATCCATGGGTTTGCAGTAAGTCTGGAGAGTCTCTTAACAAATGTCAGAAGTCAGCTGTACACAGATGGGTGGGGTTTGGGGGAGGCACTGATTGTGTGTCGCCTGGGTACTCAGAGAGGTGAAAAGCAAACCTGAATGCCTGGCTGAACACGAAGCTGCCTCATTACCACTTTGGAGTCCCAGTTAAGTAACCATCAGAGAAAAAGTAAAAGCAGTCCCTTCACTTCTTGTAGTACTTAGTGAGTGGTTATGAAAAATAAATATTAGCTAGGTCGATGATAAATGGTTTTTATTTTTAAATATCACAACATTCATCTCTGAAATACGGTGCACATATTCTACTTGGAAATACTTAAATGTCCAAAACAGAACTCTTAATTTCCACCTCTCAAAACCTCTTAGTCCTCTATTCAGAAAAATGACACTACGATCTTTTCAAAGATCTTGGGGTTGATGTCCCTAAAAAACACACACAATTAATAATTTTTAAAAATAATTTAGGATACCAAACTGAAAAAAATAAGAACCTTGAAATAAAGCAATATTTCACATTTGACACTGAAAGAAATTCTTCCATGTATATATATTAATGTGTTTGTCTAATCCTTTAAATTAAATTCATATATCCCTCTCTTTCTAACTTCTCAGGTTTCCATTTTCCTAGTAACTTCACTTAACAAAATAAAGGTATATTTGATTTTTCCTGTTTTTTTTTTTAAATAGCCAATCAGTTATTTTGTTTAGCCAGTTACTTCATGATGGTGCAGCTAATGTTCAATAAAAGGAACTTCTAGTTCTCAGTGTAAACTAAAATATCTTTAATTTCATCATTTCTTTACTGTTATTAACTTTATTTCTTTTTAAATTACCAAATAGTATTCCATTGTAAAGATATACTGTGTTTTTAATTCACTTTTTTTACAATTTTTTAAAAATTCTCAATTACTTTTAACATACAATATTATAGTTTCAGGTGCACAATGTAGTGATGAGACATTTATACAATTTATGAAGTCATTACCCTAATAAATCTGGTACCCATCTGAAACCATTTATAGTTATTACAGTATTACTGTCTGTATGCCCCATGCAGTACAATACATCCCCATTACTCTTTTGCAACTATGTATTTAAACTTCTTCATCTTTTCTCTTTTTCACCACCCCTGCCATTCCCCACCCATCTGGCAGCCATCAAAATGTTCTCTGTATCTATGAGTCTGTTTCTCTTTTGTTTGTTTGTTTATTTTGTTCTTTAGATTCCACATATAAGTGGAATCATATGATATTTGTCTTTCTTTATCTGACTTATTACACTCAGCAGGATACTCTCTAGGTCCAACCAGATCGTAAGATTTCATTGTGTTTTATGGCTGAGTAAAATTCTATTTTTTTTATACACACACACACACACACACACACACACACACACACCGCTTTTTCCCTTTTTTTTACATTCAGTAATTTTTTAATCTTAATTTAGGTATACAGCATAGTGGTTATTTATATAATTTAAGAAGTGATCCCCTGATGAGTCTTAAACCCACTAGGCACTATATATAGTCATTACCATATCATTCCCAATGCTTTACTTTATATACCCATGACTATTTTATAACTACCAATTTGTACTTCTTTTTTTTTTTTTTTTTGCTTTTTTTTTTTTTGGTATGTGGGTAGCTCCCTGACTGGGAATCGAACCAGGCCGCAGCACTGACAGCACCTTAAGCCACTACACCCAATTTGTACTTCTTAATCCCTTCACCTTTTCACCCTGCCCTCAACCCAATTCTCACTATCATCCTGACAAATCTAGCCCCATCTGACACCATTCCTAGTTATTACAATGTTATTGACTACATTCCTTACGCTATACCCTGCTTTGGTGTCAGTGCTGTGCCTGGAGCTACTCAGCCAAAGTCTCACAGCACCCTGGGGCCTGTGGACTTCAACAGTTTTCCAGGAAAGGTCACAATGCAGGTAGGGCTAGCTACTCACCAGAAAAAGTGACTCTGACCTTAGCAGAGTTGGGTAGGGCGGTGTCCCAGTGAGTTAGCAAGGTGGGATCAGTGGAGCTCACCAGACCAATCGGGTTTAGATTTGGCCACGTGGGGGTTGGGCACAATGCAGAAAGGATGGCTGCGAGCCAGCCAACTAGAGGGGAGAAGGACCCCACTCAGGATAAGTGGCAACTCCTCCAGCCCTCGCCCCAAAGCCACATACCTCAATCTACCCCCTGCATGCCTTCAGTTCCCCAAGTCACCATCCTGCCAGAGCCCAGAGTGAGTGCCTGCTAGTGACTGAGTCTGTGCACAGGCCTGTTAAGAGGACATCTGGATTTCCCACAGCCTCCGTCCCACCCAGATGGTCAGAATCCACACTAGTGTTTTGCACAGCCTGATGTTGTGAGGGCTCCTCTTCCCAATGCTAGTACTCTGGGCTAGGGGTCCTGGCGTGAGGCTGGGGTCCCTCGCTCCTCCTGGGGAAACCTCCATGGCCAATATCCCTCCTCATTCTCGGCTGTCACAGAGAGGTTTGGGGCCTGATCTTTTTGTGTCTTGACCCCTCCTACCAGCCTCTATGTGGCTTCTGTTTTATATCCTTAGTTAAAAACTTCTATCCAGCTAGACTTCAGATAATTCTTCCTTTTTGGTCGTTCCATAATTTACTTATAATTTTAATGTGTTCATGGAACAATGCAGGCACAGTATTTATCTGCTTCACCATCTTGGATCTCCCAGATACTGCTATTACTGAGTTTATAAACAAAACTGTTTCTATCTAAAATAATGTTTTGCTAATGTTTATGGTAGTGTTGAACCTCACATGTCTTGCATTAATTCATTCTTGAACTTTAGCCAAAACATAAAATGTATACATTGGCTGAAAGGACTAAACAATGAATCTAACACATGTATAAATTTAAAATTAATATTTTTTAATAGTGGTGATGCAAAGCCTTTTTACAGGAAAAGCCTAATGAGCAAATTACTTCACAAATATTCTCATTCTTCCTTATCTCTTTTCAGCAGTCTTTTCTCATTCCTCATTGATCAATAGTGCAACCCCTTGCCAAATTATCTTTCCTCTGATTTACACATTTTACTTGCCCAGTCCTGATTCCACATCTCCCCAGCTTGCAAGACTTATCTTCTTTTCTATCCCAGTGAATAACTGTTGCATTCTTTAAAAAAAAAATACTAAAAACTTAACCAAAACTGGAATTCTTAAGGCTTCACATATTCCTTTATTTTAATCATTCAGCACTGAATTAGGTTGGCATCACCTAATTCGTTTTTGTTTATGTATTGCTTTTGAATGGTCTCAATCATTTGAATACCTGTACATTACTTTTCCAAAATAATGACAAGGTGTAGGCATGAATCTTATTTTTTTAAACCATTCTTAGAATGCTTAGGACAGTGAAGGTTCATAATGCAAACTCAATAAATGTTATCTTTGAAAAGCAAGATTCTGAAATGAAAAATGCTCTCGTCTTTCAAGTCAAAACAGAGAGGAAATGGATAATTTATAAAGTCCTATTGATTCCCTAGACCTTTCTCTTTTGTCTGCTAAATGGACTACACAGCCAATAAGATTGTATCAGTTACTTTTAATAGAGTGAAATGCTAAAATTATGTGAATAATTAAATTGGCATTTTGTGATTTTTAATCTCACAAAGGGTGTATTAGGTGCAGCTAGATACCTATTAAACAACCTTCTTTTTAATAGCTATCTGCACGGCCTGAAGTTAACCTGACAGTACTTACTCATAATCTGCCAGGCTTTCTCATTTGTTTGAATGGGTTTTCACAGCAACATTACCTTATGTTTGTTGGAACTTTGGATTAATAGTTGATTCTCTTTCACTATAGGGAAATTGACTAAGAACCAGGGAATGATATTGGAAAAAGTATAGCCATGTACTAGTACATGCATAACACTTACATGCTAGTTAATGCATTCTAAATTAAGTCAATGGTTTTGTCCAATTTCTTTGCGCACTTGTATTTTGTGATTATACCTTTGTGGCATAACTATGGGATTGTTGTCTTCCTTGTCTAAATTACCCAAATTTCCCCATGCTACTTACCCCTACAAATAGATGTGATCTGTTCTCTGAAAGCCTTCATGTGCCATCTTAAGATGTTATTGCTGTTAACTTATTTACTTACTTGCATGCATAATGTAGTTCTTCTACTAAGTTACAAGATTTTTGAGGTTGGGAGTCATATTCTTTTATTTTTCTATCTCTCATCACAGTGTCTGATAACTAACAGATTCTCAACAAATCACTTGAATTAATAATTCTCAATGTGAATCTCCCAAAGACAAGCTCAACAGTCTATGTTCAATTTTAGTCACCAGACACATGGAAGTCATCTTGACCTGCTTTGTACTTCAGCTCCCATGACCTGTCCTTCAGGAGACCCTCTCACTGTGCCTCTCCACAAGCTCTCTATTCTTTCCAAGACCCTTCATTGGCACGGCTTCCCAATCCTAGCTGAGACGATCCCTATCCTCTCCCATAATTCTGTCTCCACCCTGCACTAGATCTGATCATAGAATCCCATTTAAATACTTCACTGGCTTCTTACTGATTTGAGAATAATAACCCAAACCTTTAACACAATTGACAAAAGGCCTGTGAAGTCTGGCATCTGCCTTTTTATCGACCACCTCTGGTGGAACCTGGCTCTCTCAGTTCCATTCACAAAGATCTTCATTCAGGTCCTGAGAGTGCCCATGTTTCTTCTGCCGAGGAACTATGTATAGCTTCATGAAACATCCCCTTACCCTAAGTATTTCCTCATTATTCTTCAAGACTTGCCTGAAACCTTCTTTGTCAAAGAACATTCCCTAAACACTCTAAACTGTTATCTCAGAGTGTCTTGAAATTATCCTTCACAGCATTGCTATATAATTTATTTAGCATGTAACAAATTGTTTATTCTGGGGGTTTCTTCTCTAAAATATGAGCTCTATGAGTTATTAGTCACTATTATGTTCACTGCACCCTGTACCCATCAAAGTCTTGCATTTTTGAGTGATCAATACATATTTTGAAGAAATAAATGAATCAAAAGAGATACTGGATACATAAAAAGAAATAGAAGCGAGAAAGTAAGATAATAGTAATAGTCATAGTAGCTTTGAGAGTAGTAATGAAATCCAATGCCAATGTGGCCTTCCCTTCTATCCCTTAAAAGTCCTAGGTCGGGACTCATCTTCAAGGTTAGTTTTGCCTCACGCTCTCTGTACAGCCTTCTCTCCTGGAAGACCTTACACTGTCTCTCTTTCCGCTTTGGCAGTTGATGGACAGTGGCAGGAGTGGAGTTCGTGGAGTCAGTGCTCAGTGACATGCTCAAATGGGACCCAGCAGAGGAGCAGGCAGTGCACTGCAGCCGCTCATGGGGGTTCTGAATGCAGAGGGCCATGGGCAGAAAGCAGAGAGTGCTATAATCCCGAGTGTACAGGTAAGACCTCATCGCTGCATTTAAAGTGTACTGCCACTTAAAAAATGTGACAGAACCCTGACAAACAGTCATGGTATAATCACATGATTATATATTTTGAGTAAATGAAGCCAGTTGTACCAGAGCTCATCCTACTGTATACTGCATTAAAACAGCAAAATTCAGGAGAGTCTTAGATTAAATGTCAATTAAATTGATGAAGTTTAGCACTGAATTTGTACTTTTTACAAGTAAGTTCCGATGTCCAGTTGAAGATTCTGACAAACTTATATAAACTTCTGTTCATTACAGTGCTGTTTATTTGACAAGCAATTCAAGTATTTGAATAAAGTTTATTCATGGTGGAGATCAATAAAAATTGAACAAACAGGAATAGTCGGTAGATTTTAAAATTACTAAAGCAGTGTGTAGTAGACTACTGCCATTGATCATGACACCTTTCTTTCAGCCAACGGTCAGTGGAATCAGTGGGGTCATTGGAGTGGATGTTCCAAATCCTGTGATGGTGGCTGGGAAAGGCGAATGAGGACCTGTCAGGGTGCAGCGATGACAGGGCAGCAATGTGAGGGAACCGGCGAAGAAGTGAGAAGGTGCAGTGAGCAGCGTTGTCCTGGTGAGAATGACCTGGGTTATCCCAATGAAAATGTTTCGTTACCTAAAAGAAGTAAAGACAGAAAAGAGAGTGTATGTGTGTGTGTGGGGGGGGGCGGGGGGAGATTAAAACTTTGTGTTTCTTTATACTTAGAATTTTAGTGACTTCTTATAGTTCAACAATAATACTAACAGAAATTGTCCTCTTAGAGTATCAGTGTGTCAGTAGATCCTTTTAGAGCTTACCAAAGATCTAAAATTAGTTTTGTTCATTCTTAAGGCCCTATGAATTCAGGACAAATAACCAGCATGCAGGGTTTTGTGGAGGATACCTGTGCTGATTAGCACTGTCAGATCCTTCTGTGCTGCCTAAGAATTAAGAAGCATAAACAAAAGCATTTATATTGCCCAGGGAGAAATGGCATTAGAACAGTATGCATAACTAAATGAGATCCTTGTAATATCTGAAGTTATCTAACCTAGTCTGAGCATGCCGGGGTTCTTAAGTGGCCTTTTAAAACCGTCTCTCACCAGCGTATACGGAGGTAAGATGGTGCTGCTGCTATCAAATTTACAAAGATTGCCACCTGCTGTTTGGAAAACATTTTACATGTCCATTTACAAAAAGACGTTATACCTTATTTGCTAGGTTTGTTTGCTGGCTTTCATGATTTAAGGCAGGTTGAAAAAGTATCACATACAATGGTAAAACTTTTATATTATGTAAGTTTAGGTTAGGTTAGTGTATACATGTTATGTTATGCTATATGTTTTATATATATATATATATATATATATATATATATATATATATATATACATACACACACACACACACACATATATATATATATGTATGTATTTTGGTATTAACCATAACATTTTTATTATGCTCTTTTCAATAATATGATATGCAATCATATTATATGTGGAGCAATATGTCTCCAAATTTACACATTGACAATATAAATTGAAAAACCTTCCAAATTATCTTAACAATTACTAAGTCATTTGTCAATGACAAAGCCTTAACATATGTTCCCTTTAAAATAATGTTTTTTTAGTATTATTTTTAGTACTTCTGTTCATTTTTAGTTTTCTTTCAGCTTGTTGAAAAAAGAACTATTTATTTTTATGCTTCACCTAATTTGGATGCAAAATCAATTAATCAAGTTTACCAAGAGACCCTCTATTGTCAGGAAGGAGAAATATACTCATATCTTTGTTGGGATAATTAGTGAAAATAATGATTAATCATGTAGAGTTAATCAAAAGCTATTAAGCTATCTACTCACAATGGAAAATAAAATATATTTTTCCACCAAGATTAGGAGATTCCTTTACTGGCAAATAGATAAAATAAAACTATTAAAAACAGCATCACTGAGCAAAATTAGATATTGCTCCTGTCTTCATAAAAAAGAAAATTAGAAGGATGAAAAAAAATTTTTAAATACTGCTAGTTGAGGAATAGAGTAACTACAGGGGAAATAATTAAGTTGCCCAATTTTCAAATTAGTCAAACTCACCATAAAATGATTTCGTTTAACTCAGTCTTATTGTACACACTCAGGTATTGGGGGTTAAACATAGTAGAAAGGTAATTACTAGTAACTCCTCTGATTTTGTTACCTTACTACAATGTGAAAACATACTATTTTTAGTCTTTTATTTGCCTGGTTGTTTTCCAGTATTTCCCCTGGACAGTATCATTCAGAAAGCAGTTGTTACTGGTGGATTGGCCATTGATAACTTTGAGGTTCCCCAGGGGAGGGGCTTGCTATTTCTATTGCTCCAATTCTAAGATCCATTACTCCTTAGTCACTGTGAGCTAAATTGGAACCTACCATTCACAGGTAGATGTTAAACTTAAAGTAGACATAAAAAGTCCTTGTTGAAGTTATAATTATTTTATTTGCAAATGGCAAGTGAAGCCTGCAGGTTGAATGTGCTGAATAAAACTTATGAAATGAGACAGGTATGTCATAAATATACACAGTAACAGCAACTTACACCAGAGATATAGCAGTTATTGTGATATTTAACTCTAGATATTCATAGCAAAGAGGTTAGCAGTAAGGTTTGTAAGCCCAAACTTGTCTGGAATATTGTAATGCATTTGTATTAGAATTTGGTGCTCTGTAACGTGGTGGCCCCTCGCCACGTACAAGGAAAGGCATTCTGGGAGTGATTCTTATCTCTTACGGTTGCATTCCATGTTCTCTGGAGACCAAGAGAAACTTTCATTTAGTTTCTGAGTAATTTTCTTTTCACATAGCTTTAGTAGGAAGAAGGAATCACAAAACTCACTTACTTTGCATTCCTATCTTCTTTGAGTGCCTCTCCTCATGGACCAGAGCTAGAAGTCTCAAACTTTAGCATATGTGACTCGCTCAAAGATCTTATAAAAACAGATTTCTGAACCAAATCCCCAGAGATTCAAATTCACTAGGTCTAGTAGGGGCCTGCAAATTTGCATTTCTAACAAGCTCCCAGATTGTTGTTGTTGATGCTGCTGATTACCTTTGGGGTAGCAGTGGTCTACAATAAAAATAAGTAAACACAGGAGTTCCTCCTTATCTGTGATATCATTTTCCATGGTTTCAGTTACCCATGGTCAACTGTGGTCTAGAAATATTAAATGGAAACTTCTTAAATATTAAATTGTATACGCTCTGAGTAACATGATGATATCTCATGGCATCTGGTTCCATCCTGCCCAGGATGTGCATCATCCCTTTGTCCAGTGTGTCTACTCTGTGTATACCTGTTGCTACTTACCTGTAAATACTTAGTAGCCCTCTTGGTTACTAGATGCACTGTCAGAGTATTGTAGTGCTTGTATTTAAGTAACTCTTATCTTAATAATGCCACAGTCACAAAAATTTTTTACAGTATATTGTTATAATTGTTATAGTTTATTATTGCTAATCTCTTCCTGTACCTAATTTATAAATTATACTTTATCATAAGTATGTATATATAGAAAAAATATTAATAGCATATAAAGGGCTCAGTACTATCTGAGATTTCAGGCATCCATTGGAAGTCTCGGGACCTATCCCCTGCAGCTAAGAGAGGACTTCCGTAAATATGAGGGCTGTCCGGAAAGTATCCAGTCATGTGATATGAAAAATAGAGGCATTTATATATGGCTGGATTTTTTCTGGATAGCCCTTGTATGTCTGAGCTGATAAAATGAACAAAGAAGTGGAAAACAGCCTTCTGTCTCAGCTCCACTGAAAGTTGAGATATCTCCTGAACAAGATTGTAAATTCTGCTTTGTTTATACAGTAGATTTTCTGTTAACCAGAACTCAAGCAACTGGCACGTCTCAAACAACCAGCCAAAAAATTTTGCTGGGAGCTTGAGATTTTTGCTGATTGCTTGAAAGTGCCAGTTGCTTGAGTTCCAGTTAATGGAGTATCTACTTATACTTACGTGGCATCTACCAAACCCCTTGGGTGCTAGTTAACTGAGGATCTACTGTACTTCTTCATAAATAATGAGAGACTGTTGCTGGAATCAGTTAATAATGAAAATACGGACGATCTATTTCAAGTCTCTCTAGCCAACCCATGTTTCAACCCAAATAAAAATCTCTGACAGTAGTCACTTAAAGAAAAATAGGGCTGTTAACTAGTCATCGTGGACAAAGAAAGATGGTTTAGTCATTATCCAACTCTCAGTTCTCCAATCCCCAGTGTGCCTCTTCCGTGAAGAGTGGGAGCAACAACGTGGGTATCATTTGAACACATGTGATACAACGTTGTTCACTGTGAGGACACAGATGTTCTGTAACCCTGCCATCCCTGGCTACTCTCTTGCTAAGCAGGAGCACATTGTCACTGCCGAGTACTCTCAAGGCTACTAGCTACTATATGCGTACATGAGCATGTAATATACGAGGAAGGCGTTTAGGAAGGACGATGGTGTCTTAGCTCACATTGACTTATTTTCTCCTCAGTTCCTAGTTAGAGAAGTGGCGAATTAATCACTATTAATACAACATTTTGTCTTTGTTAGAAACAAGTTTGACAATTTTATAAGTCAGACTTCTACATTGTGTTAACAACTGCATTTTGGGGCTACAAAATCATTATTAGACATCCAAATATGTGAGGGTAAATTTAAGTTCCTTTTTAAAGAGAAAGGAAAAAACCATACTACTTTATAATGAAATATTTGTATATGGGTTGGCACAGCCTTTATTTTTTCATTCCAAGCCACAAAGTTATGACTAATTATACTTTAAAAGGCTGTTAATCCATTAGCATTTCTATTATTTTCTGCTACCAGATCTTATGTACTTGCCTTATTAGGAATTATATTATTACTTGTTCAGTTTCAAAGGTAAGGCAAGTGTTTTCACTAAATATTTCGGGACAGAACAAAAAAGTCACACTCAAATTTAGACACGAAGTGTTCACCTAAAACCAACCACTGAGTTTAGTATTGACAGTAGATGGCACTAGGTATTGACTTCTTTTATCTTGAATGTTCTATTTGTTCTTTCCAAGTCACCTCAGATACAGTCTAAAAAGTAGAGAAATTCGAATTTAAAGATACCCCATATGTGAGGGAGATCACCTGTTGCTTAATAAATGTCTAAGAAAGCATCTCATCCTCCCGTCAAGTGTGGGTTTTATTACCTACTTTAGTCTACAGTTCTACAACAAATCAGCTAAATTTCCTAAACAGAACTCAGAAGAATCGCTGAGGTCTAAAATAATGAATGTGGGTGCCAGATAGTACTAGACATGCATTGTTGAAACCTATTGCTGTGGAGATAATTATTAGCACAATTATATCAGATTGCTCATCAGATGAGACTGAAAAAACTCTCACAGCGTCTGCCACAGCAGAAACTTAAAAAGCAATTTGTTGTCATCTTTTATCACCCTACCTTGTCCAATTTAGAAATATTTGACAACATACTCATCATTCTGAAATTGAAATAGAAAATTTTAGCAGCACTTTTTACATTTTTTTCTTTCATTCCACGTTGCTTTTATAGTAAAAATAAACGTATTTTAGTAACCCACTTAATTATTTTTAAATTAATAAAATTAAAATTAATGCAATGAGTAAAACTTTTTGAGTTCAATGTTTACCAATACAGTGAACCTGAATATTAGTCCTTCACATTTCTCTCCCCCACTTATTAGTATTTCTCTCTCCATGTATATTCTGACATATCAATGACCCTAAGATCCTGCCCCTGGTACACTTTGGTTGTGATATCTCCCTCTTCAACTATCACCTGTGTGAGAAGCACCCACACATCCGCATCTTTATGCCTAATCTCTTGCAGATGCCTGACAGACCTTTCCAACTGGCTATCAAATTAGACACTGTGTCACCAAATCCTTCCTGTCATTTGCAGTAATTTCCTATTCTTACCGGTCCCTTTGCTGGTGATGCATTCTACCCCCATCCAGTCTTTTCTCAGTGGCCTTGCTGTGTCTTCCCCTGGCCACCCCCTCTTAGTGGGGAAGGGGTAGTGCAGCACCAGGAGCCTGGGACACGGAGTCATGGTTTGACTTTGGGCCTCAGTGTCCTCATCTATAAAATGAAAATAGTAATAGGTGCCTCAGGGGATTGTTTTAAGGATGAAATGATAAAATACTATAACTAATTAGAATTATTAAATGGCAGTGCAGTTCCTCTGTCTCTAATACCCGTATTGCAACCTTTTACTCAGGTTTGTCTGATTCTTTTCCACTCTTCATGGCCTTAGTTATGTAGCTCACTTGCTTCACAAAAACATCCATGGCTTCTCATTCATTGCCCAATTTAGTGTATTCTGGGATCCATGGGATTCTAGTATCTCCATGGTTTAGTTCATTAGCTTTCCAAGGCTGTCACCCTCTAGTCATAGACATTATGTATGTGTTCTCCCCTCACAGTGTTTTCACCCGGAATCCTGGAGTGTCCCTGCTCCCTCATCTTCATTGGCTGAAATGGGAGCCTCTTGGGGGCCCAATCCATTAGAAGCTGTCTCCTCTTTTAAGCAGTCTTCATTCTCCCTCAGTCACATGAGTGTTCTTTCATCTTTGAATCCCTATACACTTGCTTTGTGCTTTCCTTATTATATATTATTACATTTTCTTTTATATTAGACATATAATCATATCTCTTAGCTAGAATTCCAGTTTATTGCAAATAAGTTATCTGTTTTCTGCCTCCCAAATCCCCTACCCTGCACTGAACCTTGTTAAATGTAGTACATCATTAGATACATGCTGTTTTGAATGTTTTTATTCTGTATCATAAATGCTCTAACTGGATTAATGAAATCATTCATATAAAAGCATATGGTTAAAAGTTTCAAAACAACCATACACTGTACTCTTTAAAATGGTGTTAGTTTACTTAATTACAATGTGAATGGACACTGTGAGCGCATCCTGTTTTTATTTTGTAGTTAGTTTGGGGCATGAGCCTTCCTCCTTTAGAAATAAGTAATTGGGATGTTGGAAGTAACAAAAATATAAGTTTCTATAGCAGCTCACTCAATTTCCCTAAATCTCAACCCAGTTTCTTCATTTAGCCAGAGCTCTCTAAGGCAGTCTCGTAGCCATCTGCCATGCTAGAATTCGTCCCGGATGTGCCCATTAGAAATTCCTAAGGTCTTAGGGCAGCTGACAAGACAGGAGGCCAGAGTGCCCATGAGCCGAGTGTGCTCGCAAATGTTATCATTTTCTACATGTGCCAGGACCTGGAGAAGGCTGTAAAGCACTGTTATCCTCACCAGCTCCTAAGTTGATATAAAAACACAAGTAAACACCATTCTCCAGCAAAAATTCCCAGTGTACCCTAACATAAAATTGTCTCACTAAAAGTTACAGTTACTTATAGTTACAGTTAATTCCTCACAATTAAAGGTCCATATCTATTTTTATTATTATAAAGTTTGTTACCAGGCTGGAACTAGAGTGGCCTTGTGTACTAAGTTGAAATGTAGAATTTAAAAAGTAATAATTCAGAAGTTTGGGGTGTGTATGTATAAAACCTGTGTAGATCAAGTATTCAGATAGGCAACCTGTCATGCACATTGTTTGCTATTGAATTTAAAGTTCATGGTTTGCTGACTTCCAGATTTAGAAAGAAATTTTTGCAAAATATATAAATACCTGGTTTACCACACAGCAAGTGCTTGAAGATGGTGTAGCATTGCATGGACCTAGTCTGAGAAAGCTATTCGATTGACGTAGGTTCACCACCTCCTTGCTGAGTGGTTGCTCTCTGTCTTGGTTTCCTCGTGCTTAAAATGAGGACAAGAATTGCGTCTCTACATGAGGTTATTATGAGAATTAGATAAATTAAAATATGTAATGCACTTAGAGCACCTAAGTCATAGTGATACATAAATATTGCTGTTATATTTGTATGTTCTTTTAACTTGAGACTGATAAAAACTACTTTCTATATGAGGAATGCTGTGAGGAATCACATTTGGTAAACACCATTCTTTATCCCTCAGACCTTAGTGGCACCATGAGTTCTTCACGTGAGTAGGTCCATCACTGAAATCGGCATTGTGAGCTGTGTGAGCACAGAAATTGGATCTGTCTCATGGACTTTGCATCCCCAGCCCAGGGAATTTCCAAAATATAACAACAAATGAATAGCCAGCAAGTGAAACTTGAAATGTGAGGTCCCATGCAGGGCATTTTTTTTTCTATATGCCAATTCTACAGTCTAGAATCAATTTCTCTTTAATACTGAAATTCTAGCATAAGGGGTGAAAACCAATTTTCCACATCAAATTGATTTAAGCTCTGTATAATTTTTGCTATTTTTAAGAGACAGAAAATCAGTTTGAATAGACAGATTAACAGCTAATCACTAGGTAATTGCTACCTTGTTTTAAGGGAGCATGCTAACTACATACTTGTGATTTCATGTACAGTGTATCTTACAAATGGTTTTTTATATCTCTGCACTAGTGAGAGCAAACAGTGGGATCTTTTAGCTGATGAACAGAGTTCCTGTTACATTTTTCTAAGGCATAAAAACATGTTTTTATTTTGAGCATAAAGAGTGGCCTGAGCTAATTACATATTTTCTAATTTACAAAATACACATAGGTAGCATTAAAAAAACACAGACAACTTAGCAAAAATCTCTGTCTAGCTTCTGTTTCTCTCCTGAGCGTTAGTCCCATACATCAAGTGACGTTTAGATAATACTGAGATGTGCTCAAATTTTACAAAAGTAGTTTTAGCATCTTCTTTCCCAATCTGTGACCTCCTTGTGTGCTGCAACTCAGGGTGTAGCCCACCAGACATGCTTGCTTAGAGACTGGAGTTTCATCTTTTATTTCTCTCTCTCCCTCACCTCCTACATCCAGCCATGGAGCTGAGCCCACTGCAACGACCAAATTGATTTTGAATCCATGCGTTTCACACTGCCACGGCCCATGATTCCATGCCCTTTGCCCAGTTACACCATTTAGATTGTCACAGGCCTTTCTGTCATTAGGCTCACTTTCCTGCAATCTATATCCCAAAATGCAGGCAGAGCGTTCAAACCATTATAATAAACTCCCCTTGCCCTTTAATTCAAACTTCTACTTCACTTCATCACTTATCATTCCTCTCCCTCTTAACAATGACCCACCTCTACTCATCCCCAACTCCACACCCCAATCATTCTGAAATGTTCCCAATTCTTCGAATGTCCCTTGTTGTCCTTGCCCCCCAAGTCTACCCTCATGTGGTTTCCAAGCACACTTTTCCCTTCCTCATTGGGTAACTCCTGCTTATCCTTTATACCCCGAGTTGGACTTCCCTTCTAGAAATCCTCCACTGACATGCTCTCCCCTAAAGTATTCCTAATGCAGTCAGGACTTCTTAGATCATAGTGGGCAAGCTACTTCATTATAATTTCAACACTCATTATCTCCTTCGCCATCTGGGGAGTTGAAAGACCTTGACTATTCTTGTTCATTCTTTTTATGTGCAGTATTTAACAAGGTGATGGGGACATTATGGGAGCTCAGTATTTATAGAACGAGTGAATTCTGTAAGTGGCCATGAGGAGAGTCCAGAAAGTTTTCCACTACTGGGGAGTGCATACACATAAGATGGAAGAAAATACATTTTTATCTTAATATCTAGGTTGTTTTGCTTCTCGTAAGAGCATAAATAGACCTATTTTCTGAACTACGCTTTTTTTAAGATGTAATCTTCAAAGTCTGCCAAACCCCCTGTGATTAGATATTTAAAGCGGCTGTGGGATTTAACATTACTAGTAACAAGCTGAAAATGCTGGACAAATTTTCAACTTTGAATCTATGATTCACCTGTTATGTTTCTTTCTTATCATTTGTGCACTGTGTTTCTAAGAGCCACAGTGATTCCAAATTTTCATGAACTTAGAGTAAAGAAAACAAAGTGTTTTTTCTACTTCTCTAGATTTAAAAAATTACCTTGATTTCTGTGGAAGGGTCTGGCTGAGGTAGACCATACTGATTGTCACTATGTAAATGGGAATTAATAACTGTGTTGTGGTTGTAAAAAGAACTATTTTATCAGCTTCCTCCTTAACCAGTTAGACGTATGCAGATCACATGGGGAATTCTGAACAGGGTTCCATGGACTCTTACCAAGGCAGACACAGCCCTTTAAGATCAACTTTTATCAACACCTGATACCCTGAAAACCACTGTGATTACTTTTTAGGAAAACTGTAGTTGCTGACCTCTGTCTTATACTGCTCATAAGTAAGCATTATTACCTCCCCACAGCCTATTGAACACACACACACACACACACACACACACACACACATACGCGCGCGCATGCAGATTGTCCTCAGTACTTAATGATCACACTCATTCTCAGTCATCTTAAGTATTAGGGTAATGGAGATATAGATCTTTTGAAAGTAGTTGGTAATTTCCAGTTAAAAGTATGTGTGTGTATAGATGTTCAGCTATTATGAATGCTAGACTTGTAAGTGCTGTGTGCTCTAGGAGTGAAACAAAACAGAAAAATCTCTCTTCATGCTGCTTGTTCTAGCTGGAGGAGGCAAAAAAAATAATAAATAAGGTAGAAAATACATAGATGTTATAAGATGACAGTTATTTTGGAGAACAATAAAGCAGAGGAAGGTGTGAGAGAGTTTGAAGGGTAGTCAGGAAATCCCCAAGAATGTGCAATTTAAATAAAATGGAGGGCAGTGAAGCAATGAGCCATGCCAACCCTTAGGGAGGGGAAGGAGAGAGATCCCGGGCAGAACAGCAAGTGCACAAGCTCCGAGTTGGGGGAGCCTACTTGGGGTACTGTAGAGGCATCAAGGTGCCAGTGTAGCTGAGGAGGGTGCCGTGAGAGTGGAGGTGCTGGGGGCTAAACTAAGGGGCCAGGCTGAAGTGCCTTTTGACTGAGGCTAGTTTAATTATTTGTATTTACATGAAAAGTAGATGTTTTGTTTTTTCTCCCCGAGAAATATACCTTAAAAATAAAAAGCAAGCACTGACCCACATTTGCCAGTACACAGTTAAGCTTCTATTCTGCCCACCTTGATTTTGAACCTTATCCTTTTCCGCAGCGGTTCTAGTAAACATTTCACCCTGTTAGCCCACCCCTGCCATCTAGTGGTTAATTCTTGCAATTATCAGATTTTCTGACCATACCGTCAGCAGTGGGGGAAGGGGCACGGGGAATAGTACTTTCAAGAAAAACAATAGGTGTGAAAAGCTTTCTGAAACCACTACTGGGAAATAAATCTGGTGTGCAAATTGCTTCTTCACTGGCTTATTTTAATACTGAATCAAAAAAACCCCCAGGAAACTACAGCAACAAATTTTATGAAATTTATATTTCATCAAATAGAATTGAAGAAAATTTGAGCTTGAAAACATTAAAACCTGAGAAAAAGTACAAACAAAGTGAACATGAAAGATTATTAATGAGAAGTTAATGAGGAAGATATTAAAAAGAAGTTGGATGTATAGATGAAACAAAAATAATAATTTAGTATAATAATAGTAATATTTTATTAATGACTACTATAACTTTTAAAATAATTTGTTTTATATAGAATTCATTTATGTAATAAGCTATGCATGATGTATTTTGTGATTTTAAACATGTATTCTAATGTTTCTTTTTTTCATATTCTATAGTAGTTTTGGTTGACTTTTACAGAAAACACAATTATTGTCTATTACAGTGTTGTCCAACATGATAGCTTTTAAAATTTAAATCTACATTAATTAAAATTAAGTGAAATTTAAAATTTAATTCTCAGTCTTACTAGCCACATTTTAGATACTCAATAACCACATTTGGCTAGTGGCTATCATGCCACATCAAAATAGAGCATTCCCATCAATAGTATTCCTGTTAGACAGTGCCAGTCTATTATATCGTCTCCTTAGTAAAAGTGATTTACTTAATAAACATGTTTTGAACACCTACTATATATCCTGGACATCGTGGCAATTCATAATAGCAGATTAAAAAGAAATAAAGCATAGTTTTCTAAAGGGCAAATTTGGGGAATTGGCAATTTTCACACACATAACCAAGTATTTTCAATCCATGGTGCAAAGAGCTATAATACTTGGTATATTCAATGATTGCTGTGTTACAGAAGACTTGCCAGAAAATATACCATGTAAGATGTATTTTAAAGAGAAATAGGAATCTTAGAAAACAACAAGGAAAGGAGAGATGATTTAAAGTAGAGGATACAGATTTTGCCAAGTCAGGGAAGTGTGAAATGGTGTGGAATATTGGGAAGACGGCAGTTCATCCTGTGTGGCTGGTGCCTAAGAGATGAAAGATAAATCAGAATTAGGTTAGAGCTGGCTAAAAGGGCCTTTTTCATCACAACAAGCCTAGTTATCTTTATCTCCTCCGCACTGGAGAACCATGGAAAGGAATCGAGCAGCAAGTTATGGGGCTAATCTTCACTGTAGAATTTACTCTATTGATGTGATATGAAAATTGCATTAAAGAGGAAGATGCCAGGGACTAGTGTGAGGAGCACCTGCCCTTCATGGAGTTGGGGACCAACACAACAGGTGAAGTGGCTTCTGGCTTGCTAACCCCCTGGGCGATGTGGGAGCGGGTTGTTGCCAGTGCTTGGCTGGTGAGGGCTGCTGCACCCCTTCATTTATTCCTCTGCTGTTTTGTTCTTGTGGTATTTGAGAACGGAGTCCTGCACAGAGGGTGTCTCCACCCTCACTCGAGTTTCACCTATTTTTTTTTTGGTGATGGGTTTTATTTTTTATTTTATGATTTTTATGTTTTGATTTTGTTGACTCCACTTTTATTGATCAGTGCTACTCGAAGGCCAGATTCAGTGGCAAGTCCAGCTTCTGGGTCCCAGGAAGGGGTCTCCCCACCCTCAGCCCTCCTGCCCCCTTCACAGCCTGGGAATGAAGGGGCCAAGAGGACATGATCCTTGTTTATTTATTAAAGGTATTTATATAACCATATATTAATTTTATTCAATTTTGAGCAACGTCTGTGCTCAAACACACCACTAGATGCAGGACACAGGGATGAGCAGATAAGATCCTGGGCAAGTAGTGAAAACATATGTGAGTGTAAAAACGGTAGTGCTGTGTGAAAAGTACAACAGTAGGTGTGTCTAGAAAAGGGACTCGTGTCTTTTCATCTGCGAGAAAGGTGTCGGGTTTAACACAATCTAGACAGAGCTTATTGTTCCTTGAATTCGTTGGCTTTCTGTGAAAATATTTCTGAAATGCATCTGTTATTCTTGAAATTCCCTGTAACTTTCTTGCCTCATTAATAAAATTGAACTGTTGAAAATAATAAGGCCAAAACATCGAATCAGTCTATTTTTACATGATGTAGTGTGATGGGCATCATTATTCTTGTACAAAGAAATAAAAAGCTATATATTTTTGCTCATTCTCTTTATTTACTCTGAATACTTACAGTTAATAATTCTAACATGACTTTCAGTTTATTGAAAATGATTTTATTGTATCATATCCAAAAATATGAATATCAGAAAGATTTTTGATATTTATGCTTGAATGTAATCTTCAATTTATAGACAAATTCAAATGCGTTTTTAAAAAAAAAAAAAAAAAAAACCTTACAGTAAGCAAAAGAAATTACATTTCTGTAAGGACTTTGTAGATAATGAAATGAAACCCGGTGGGTTTTTGTTTATGAAGACATCTCTACCATTTCAGTGGACAATATACTTTTCAAAGAATAAAAGAACTCTGCAGTTAGAGAGATGCATTTGAGGAGTGTTTATTGCCAATATGAAAAAGAAAATACTGCTGGCATTCAAGTTCATCTGTTTTAAATTGCAGCACCTTATGAAATATGCCCAGAGGATTATCTGATATCGATGGTGTGGAAAAGGACTCCGGCAGGCGACTTGGCATTCAATCAGTGTCCTCTGAATGCCACAGGTAAAGTAGGATGACCCACCCGAACCCAAATGGCAGTCCCACTTAAGAACAGCATGCTGCTTTTGCTTATGAAGTCAGTCTTTTTGTCCTATATCCATAAATAAATCTGTCAAACAAGCCATTAATGAGACAGTTTTAGTGAAATGCTTCGTAAATGGAGCCAATGAGAAGGCCTAGAAAATGTTGCTAATGCAACAGTTTCTCAGTGTGACTGATATGCACTATAAAAATAATTTAAAATAGTAATTTCATATGCATGCTTTTTGAAAGCAAGAGAATGTACAAACCCAATTTTTTTAGTCTGCCTCCCAATTATGTGATGCCTTCTAGCGTCCCTGTCATAAAGCTTCTCTCTGTTCTTTCTGATGCGCAGGCACCACTAGCAGACGCTGCTCTCTCAGTCTTCATGGAGTGGCCTTCTGGGAACAGCCGAGCTTTGCAAGATGCATATCAAATGAGTACAGACACTTGCAGCATTCAGTAGGTGCAAAACCAGCTTTAGTACTTGCTCTGTTTATTTTTCCTAATGATCGCTGTGTGAGAATTTAACCTTCTGCTGTACAATCCAATCAGTAAAAAGAAAAAAATCTCTGAAAAAATACTTGAAAGAAAAAAGGATGTGGTAGAAAGCTAATTTTTATATGTCAGTGCTAACCTTTTTGGTTCCTAGAGTTTGGGTTTTTATGAATTCTGCTATTTAAATTAAAGAATTCTTTGTCTAATGGGGGAAAGCCCTGAGGAAAATCTATTATTTAGTTTTATCTATAAAAATTAAACTGTTTATCATGATTGGCACAAATCTGAGTTAAATATTATATGAATTACTTCAAAATACCTCACATTTTTAAATTAAATTCTTTAACATTTTGGAGTTGGGAATTGCTAAAGCCATGTCACTTAGGTATCAAATTTCTCACTGCATTTTGACATTGATACATGAGCAAAATGGCAGTGTTACTGCACCAGAGAATATTTATTATTCACGCAAGATTACATGAACCAAAATTTCCAAAAATTGTCCCTCTTTTCCCACACATCATTGAATTATTCAGGGAGTATGGTGTATGAACATTCGAGCACAGGTAAATTTTACTTGGTATTTTCCAAGTGCGAGTTAATACCATTTTCGAAGACTGTTGTCCTTTCATCCTGACAGTCAAGAGGAACTCCATACTTGAATACACATTGTGGGTTTTAGAACAAAATCTGAATACAAGCCAAATGGAAAGTTAAACATTAGCAAGAAGGATATTTAGTTAAGAACCTTTAAATTTTGTTTGCTTTTGTTTTTTTTTACTATTACAAATGTACATAATTCTTTAAAAAGAAACCTAAAGAACATTCTTGCTTGTGGAGGAAAAAGTAGCTTATACTATAATAACCCTTATTAATGAAGTAAATGTATTTAACTATCAGAAAAACAAAAAAAACACATATTTAAAATTTTGAAAACCATACGCTAATATATTCACTTATCAAATCAGTAATTGAATTGATGATTATTTGGGTACATATCTTTATGTCTGTTATTATGTACATATATGTTCACTTATGTTTATATTTCTATATATATTTTATATATAATTAATAAATACTGATACATTGATATATGCTGATTATACACAAATACATATATTTAATAATGTATAGTTTTATGTGCATATCAGTAATCAATAATATTTTATTTCACTGAGCCTTATTTCTGTCAGAATTAAAATATCTGAAGTAAGGCTATATGGGACAAATAATCACTTCAATAACTGATTTGGTATGCAAACATATCAGGCAGTATTTGGTTGTCAGACTTTTTTAAATACACTTTTCTGAGAAATACACATATACACATAAAGAGAAAATATAATATATACTAATAACTTCATTTCATAATATAAAATGTAAGAATATGCAATGTAAAAGTTCTTCTATTAATAGCTGTCAATACTCAGACCAGTATATTTCAGAAATAAGTATAACCAAAGTCTTTCTTATGAGTTGTTTTAATAAATTATATTTTCTCTAATTTTAGACATTAAATTTTGCTTACTTAATCTTAATATTATTCCTATTCAGTTCTTATTTATTCATGGTAATGAATGGGAATAATTGCATGGATTAAGTAAATCATAAATCAATCCTTACAAATTTGTTAAGAATAAATAATCCCACCTTTTTCCAGAAAGTTTTTACTTTTCAAATTTATTTTGTACAGTAATAGTTAAATGAGTTTGCATTCTGTAAGTGCAGAACATCTTATAATAGAAATAGGAACAGTCTGTGAAATGATCTCAAATTGTGAATCCCATAGAAATTAGTCATTAAATTGACAGTCAATGTGTATATGCTGTTTTTGGACTGCATGCATAAATCAAATGCATGATATTGTAGAACAAAGTACCTGATACTTAGCGGGGCACTTTCATTCATTAATTCCAATCCTCACAAGAACCAGCAAGGTCGATAACCTCAGTTTGCATAAAAAGAAACTGAAGATCTCCAGGGGTGCAATCCAGTTAAGTGAGGCAAAGTGTGAATATTTTGTCTCAGGTATAGTTCTTCCAAAGCCTAACCTCATTTCTGGAGGCCATACTACCTCCTGAGGTTTTGATTTGAAACAATCTACCCTAGATGTTTTGGTTGTGTGTCCTTCAGAAATGTCGTATGATCTTACTCAATTCTTGGCTTGCTGTTTGCAAAGTGATTAGTACCATCATCTTATCTCTAGAAATTCTGAGGATGAGTAGATGAGATACTTAATATATGTGAAATGTTTGAAATTGTAAAAGACCTATGTAACTATGAGGTATTCATATCTTTGCGGACAGAAAATGCACTGAGTTACAGAAATTATCTAAACAAGAGTAAAATTTTAGAGCTCAACATATTATTAACTTGACTTGTACATGTGGAATAATACAGATAGATATAGATGGATGGATAGATAGGTGGATGGATGGACAGATGGATGGATGGATGGATGGATAATGGATAAGATTGATGTCACATTTATTTTTGCACATGGATTGTATTTATACACAAATACAGAAATACAGACACATTTACAAATGCATGCATACATACATCTAGTACTTATCTAGGGATCATGAACTATTCCTTTTCATGTTCAGGAAAGTATAGGACCAATTTATGCCTTAAAGAATGCTTCCCTAATACAGCAACCCCATCGTGTGTACTCTAAAAAGTCACTGGAAATGGAAATGAAATCAGCTTCCCCTATGCTCTTACTCCTGTTGCTTCCCACGTTTTGTCTGAATAGTAAAGCTTGCAGTGCTTGTGATACAGAACCATTCTGACTCCCACCAATTCTTAAATTACTTCGAAGACTCTGCATCTTCACTCTAGTAGAGGTCATCATTTCACAATTTGCTCTATTTTCTGTAGTGAATTTTATTTCTTGCCCCTATCTAGTCATAAAGCTCATTAAATGTAAATGTCACCTACTACAGAGAATTATTTAAAATAGGTAGATCTGTGTTTTCCAACTCTTCCACATACAGAATTAAATATATGTACATATACACATAGATTACAATATACTTCATATACCTATTTTGTAAATATATAGTAATAGACTAAGTTTGAAATGAGGTTTTATCTTCGTCAAGTTTTAGTTGAATATCTTCTATGAACTCTCATAATTATAAACCAATTAAGGTAGACAGAATGGGATCACTGATCAGTTTAATATATAAAATCACTAATATGTTGTATTGACATTTATTTAGAGTTTTTGATGACAAAAATCGTGGTGTTTTTTTTTTTAATCCTCATTTCTCTAGTGCCTAAGACAGCGGTTCTCAACCTGTGGGTCGTGACCTCTTGGAACTGTATTAAAGGGTTGCGGCATTAGGAAGGTTGAGAACCACTGGCCTAAGACCATGGTAAGTGTATACTAGATATTCTGTAGATACTTGTATAAAAAACGACTGGTACTTTTCCTAGTAGGAGGGTGCCAGCACCTGAAGGGTTCTGAGAAGGTGATACAGCAGACTTAATGTTCATAATTTTAACCACATGAATTTAATAAGTATTTTCTCTCATATGAAATTTTCCTAGCCCCAAAATATTTAGAAATATTAAGTGATTAATGACATTATAAGTTTATTTGGCAATTGCAGAACAAAATGTCATTACAAAATTATAAAATTTGTCTGGAAACTGTAAGATGCAAAATTGAATACTATGAGCCAACTTTTTGTTTATAAAAAAGACAAGCACATAGTTAAAAAATTGAGGCTAGAGATTTACAGGTGTTAAATATAGTGAGATTATTGGAAATTTTATATTTTTCCATGTGTTAATGTTTCACTTTATACTCTGGGATGTTTTCTGAATTTTCTACCAAATAAGGTAGAAATACTTTCAGAACCTGTAAGAACTATGCACAGGAGTCAGACATATTAAGAAAACTATCTTTTGTTACTTATGAAGTTGCTAGGAGAAAATGGCTGAGTATTGTGGTCACTTGGGTCAAACGTCCCCATAATTAAACAGACGCACTTTGTCTCTGGATAATCATAGGCAGCTGCTTCCCCTCCTCCTCTCTCTCTTCCTCCTCCCCCTTATTCATTCTCTCTCTCTCTCTCTCTCTCTCACACACACACACACATATGTACAAATATACACTTAGCGCACACACACACACACACAGTTACAGACTGCATAGAAATGGCAGGAGGTATGCCCCTCCGTGGGCAGACAGTTCTCTAAAGCAAAAGGAGTTGAACCGAGCATAGCAGTGCTTTCTCCTAAATTTGTCAGATGGATCAGTCACCCCTCCTTCCCTGAAGAAAAGTGATTGAGAAAGATCAAGGATATTACTCTAGTAGAAGTCCCTCCATATGAATATGTGAAGAGTTACATAGAAGTGTTACCTTTTAGCTTGTTGTTCCTCAGAGCCTAGGTTTCTATTTTCAAACCATCATTTAACAAACAGTTTAAAGATAGAAGCAACAACCTATCTAGTCATTCAAAGGTTGACCATAGGAAGGAATATTACAGAGCTTGAATTCTGGTTTAGGGACTTTGTTTTTCCTGGTTTTCTCTACTTTTATGGATGATTCATTAAGAGAGATAATAATAGTGATAGATAGCTGGGGAAGGGAGGCACAAGGGGGAAGGAGGAGATAGAAACAGAATAAAAGATGACGAGAGAAACAGAGACGGTGGGTTTGCTTCATTTTTCCTCCCCATATTTTCCACCATTCTGGTGAATTTTGCTCCATTGCAACAAAACTCCTCATACCTTTCTGGCCTCCACCTCATCACACAAATGCCCACGAAATTGCCTAAAATGGTGATATATTTTATTACTGTGCCTTATTTAGAAGAAAGAAAGAAAGAAAACAATAACTATACCTTTTCTTTACAACAAATACTTACTAATCCAAAAAATATACAAGTCATTGTATTTTTTTAATAAACAATTAAGAAACAAAGAACCCAGTACTATGGTATAGCACCAGGGAAACTAGCAGATGATTTTAGTTCTCAAATATTCATCCATTAAGTGGAGGTGAGTGGGCCTGAGTGACAAAAGTTACTTGTTCTGCAAGCCTTTGGAGTACAATATGGCTGGAATGCAGCAAGTGATGGGGAGAGCAGGGAGAAGGAACTAGATCAGTAGTTTCTTAATCCTGGCTGAGCATCATAATCACATAAGAGTTTGTTTGTTTAATTAAATTTGTTGAGGTGACATTGATTATTAAAATTATATAGGTTTCAAGTGTACAATTCTGTAATACATCATCTGCATGTTGCATCTGCAGAGTTAGTTTTTCTTCCATCACCATATACGAGTATGTAGCACTATTTTCGGGATGAGTTCATGAAATTGTCCAACCTTGTATTTGACCTTTGTCCCTCCTATACCACCCCTTGGAGTTCTTAAAGAATACCAATGTGAAGGTCACTCAAGGACAATTAAATGGGGTTGTTACCAGCCCTTATCAATTGCCTGGGCTGCACCTGCTCCCCACTTCTTGCCCAGATTTAGCAAACATTCTCAAGGAAAAATAAAAAGAAACTGGCTGACATTGTTGGCCTACCTCAGGATGGGTCTTCTCTTTCTGGAAATTTAGTTTATCTCATTCATAGCTCTCAGATGCTCTAAAGAGTATGATTTTTGTAATTTATATGGATTTTTCTAATTGGGTTGGCAAAAGCATTGACCTTATATAAATTACTACATTCTACTAAACCAATAAATTTCAACTATATTATAAAATAGAAAAAAAATATTAGGCACATATGATAGTTTCCTAGGGAATTATGAGGGAGACTATTATATAGATATATAATAAAATGTTGCTGATAGTTAGACATATTTTTCTTATTTACAAAAACTCACAACATGTTACTGATTATATCTATAAAAACTTGAAATTTTTTAAAAGCTTCTCTCAGATTATGGATTTAGTGACATTAAAGACAAGAAATATTAGAAATTTAGCCCTTCAAATTCAGATATGAAACTTATTCTTAGGAGGATTTAATAGAATATACTTGTACAGAGAATTGCGTTCAAGCTAATGCCAAAGGAAAAGATATTATAAGGGAGAGTATGATAGGTTGTCCACTGCTCCATTCATTCATCTACCCACTAATGTACTCTGCAAATAGTCACTGAACTTTAACTCTGTGCAACACAGTACAAGGACCTGAGGATGCAACTTGAATGTGAAAACAAATACAAAATAAAGTAGACAGGAAAAGAGATAAAATAATTATACATTGTGATATGTTGAAGGAAATTAACAAAGTGTCAATATAGGGAATGATATTTGGAGACTGCCTTAGATAAAAAAAAAAGTCCATGAGGTCTTTATAAGGAAATGCCATTTAAAACTGTGACTCCAGTGATGAGATGGATCTAGACACACAAAGCATAGAGAGAATGAGTTTGTTCAGGAAGGAGAATACATTTCATTTGGAGAAAAGAGCACATGGAAAAACCTTGAGGTCTTTAAGTAATTGAAAGGTGATCCAGTGATCAGAGGTAGTGAGCAAAAAAGAGATTGTCATGAGATGAGATTGGAGAACTAGGTTGGGAAAAAATTATTCTTTGCCTTAAAGGCCTTTGCTAGGAGTTTTGATTTTATTGTCAGTGCAAAGAGGAGCCATTGACAGTAGAAGATGGATGTTATTCAATCTAATTAAAAAGAGTCTTATGGCTGTTATGTGGAGAATAGACAATAGGGTCGCAGGACCAGAACCTGTGAAGCCTGCTGCAGTAATCCATATGAGAGATGATGGTTTCCTTTATCATGGTTGAATGAGCATTTTGGGCTGAAATGAGGAAGGCAGGACAACGAGGAATAGCTTGAGGCAGGTGTGTTTGGGTGTTGCCAAAGGTTATATAGTACTGAGTTTTGAAGTTAAGAATTTCAGAGTACAGCTAGTTAGTTTAGTTTTGATTTTTCTCCTGCAAATTGAGTTGGTAAGATGCAGGTGCAAAAAGGGCTTTTGGTAGAGCAAGAATGTCTTCTGAAGATCAGAAGTGTCAGCAGCATCTGGAAGCTTCTTAGAAACGTAGGAACTGAGTCTGGGTTCCAGACCTACCTAGTCAGAATCTGCATTTTGAAATGTTCCCTTTGCGATTGACATGCACATTAAAGTTTAAGAAGCATGGTGACTGGTTTTATCTAAGGTTGGAGTTTTGATGAATAAATGCAAAGAAGTAAAATGTAAAAAAAAAATAAAATTTTAAAGAAGTAAATTTTTTGAAGAGTAAACTTTTGGTGGAAGAATGCAAAGAAGTTAAGTGAGTGCTAGCCAGCTCCGTCCCATCGTAAGATGTACTATTGTTAGATGACATCTCATTTTCCTCTCCTAGGCATGGGACAATTTGGTTTCTTCACCCCTTGAAATTAAGTGTCTACATGTGAGTAGTGCAGGCCCATTGGTTGTATATGGAAGTGACCCTTTTCATGTCAGGCCTAAGAATGTCATTGCCATTGCAAAATCTTTCATCCTCCATCATCCCAAACCCCTAAATGACCATAACAAACAAAGCCTCCCTGATGACCTGGGCTGAGTGTATGGTGTGAGTGAGAAATAAATCTTTGTTATTTCTAGACACTGAGATTTTGGAGTTGTTATGACAGTATAACCTATCCCCCCCGACTGATACAGTTCCCCAAGAACTAGAACACTCAAGCAATGGAAATAGAATTGAAAAAGCCTTAGGTAAATACTGGGTTACTTAATGCTCTGTCTCCCACTGAGAAGATTCCTTACCACTCTACAGCCTTGTGCTCATGGAGGATGCTCTTGTTCTATCCCTGGCTCAGAATATTAGTAAGAACTTCTAAATGTGTTTGATATTAAGAAAAGAAATACCATCTACCTATGTCCTTTGCTCAGGAATTGTCATTTTGACTAATTCTAGCCAAAAACTCTGACATTAAAGCTAATTCTTTTATATATATATATATATATATATATATATATATATATACTGGGTAGGTAAATTTGCTGTGCTCTCATTCTTTATTTTGAAATTTTCTAGGTTTTCCAAGGAGATAAGCACAGTATACTTGACTCAGTTTTCATCATCATATTTCTTTATGACTAAGTTTATTCTCATAACAATACTTTGCAGTCCTTAAAGTCCTGGCATCTTATCTCTCACTTTAGGAATTCCTGGGGCAAGAAACTGGGATACCCAATGTCCTCTGGCTAAATGTTATTCATCCTGGGCTTTGTACAAATACACGTATAATTTATGCAGGGGAATTGTGGACTAAAACTGCCATATCCTGTTGCCTCTAGACAAGAGTTTTCTCTCAATTTTGAGCTCCTAGCCCTTAGATAGCTCTAAGATGAATATAAGCCCTGTATGTCAAATATAGGAAAAATAAGAACCATTTATGTATTAAAATGAAGGGTATGTTCTCTTTTCCATAGAGAATGATATTTTTCTTTCCTGAAGACACCAGATAGCTCTGTAAATAATTTAATATAATCATCTAGTGAGTGAGTTTGGTCTTAAAAATTGACCAAGTTATGACTGAAGTAAAAGATGTATAATGAATTATTGCTTTATGAAAAGAAGTTTCTTGTATAATTATCTTTTAATTGAAGCCACTTTGAGCTCTCAGAACCTTTAATATACTTTACAGATGGACTGTAGGAGTTGATGCTGAAAATAATATATAAATACATGAGGTTTAAAGTATGTCATTGCACAGTGACTACACTAAATCTTTTTTTAGGATTCACACAATAGAGACAACTATAACTGACAGCAGGAGGTAAAAAGTGAAAAGAATAAGGTTATTTCAGAAACACACCTACTCTTTAAAACATGACCCTCACCACATCTCTCTTTACAAAGAGCAAGGAGGTTTAATGCAGAACTACAATATAAAAAGCAACTATTTCTAGACTTCAGTTTCTTTTTTTACTGTTTATCTTGTCAACAGTATTAAATGTGAATGACACAGAAACTTTTAAGACTTGTCCTTTGGAGCAAAAATGTTCACCAGGTGCTGCAAGGTGAGCAGATGTAATGACTGACAATTATAATTTTAAGGGAAATAATTAAATTATTAAACCTTTCTGAAATATATTTCAGTGTCTGAATTAAGAGCATTACAAAATACAACCCAAGGGCAATAGAATCCTTGGTGTATCCTTGGGGCTTTTTCTATCCCCTTGAATAAAACTACCTGCAAAATGTTTTATAGATATTGGTAGATGGCTTTAGGAACATTTGCATACTACATTCCAAAATAATGACCACTACTCAAGTGGCAAATTCCTCAACAGTCAGGCAAGTTACTTCAAGTCTCTTGCTTCTCATATTCTTCCTTCATATGAGAAATATTTAATGTCTCCTTAAAACAAACATAGCTGAGGAGTTCCCTGGTGGTATAGTAGCTAGGTTTCATTCCTCTCAATGCCATGGCCTGGGTTCAATTCCCAGCCAGGGAGCTACCAAAAACAACAACAACAACAAACAATCAAACAAACAAACATAGTTGAGAATCATTTTTAAGTACTTAAGCATCTTGACAGTTGCTAATAAAAGCATTATAGAAAACGAGCAGTGGTTAAGAGCATGGACTCTGGAATCAAACTGCCTGAGCTCAAATCTTGCTACAACATAGGATCTATACCATTCTGGGGAAATCAGTCCACCACACTGAGTCTTTACACCTTCATCTGTAAAGTGTGGGTAATTAGGACCCTTCCAATGGTTGTATTAAAATGCAAATTAAGTAACTAATATAAAATACTTAGTCCTATGCTTATTTATATAATAGGCATTCAGTAAATACTATGCCATTATTGTAATTGTTACTGTTTTTTAAAGATAGCACTTATACTACTGTAACTGTAGATAATATTGAAATTTCTGAAATTGTTTGCCTATTTATATTCACTTTATATCTTTTAAAAGGCAATTTTCTCAGGAAATATAGGAGTTCCCCAATTTTACATATTTCTTTGTCTTGAATAATGGACTGCTATGTTTTTACTTTGTCAACTTTTGAGGAAGATAGTGACAAAAAAATAACTTTTATAATTATAGTTTAATTTAGCAAGCACTTAGAGCAGATACTTTTGTGTATGCTAGAAATTATAGGGTAAATAAAGATCAATAAGAAACTATAGGCCCTTTAGGAGTTTATAAATGGAGAAGAACACAAACACTCTAATAATATAAGATAAAGTAAGATTTACTTCTATGAGGTGCGAAAGTAGAGATCGTATCATGCTTACAGTGATCTGAAAAGAAGAAAGGATAAAGGAAAAATAACTTAAAAGGATTTGGGGAGAACATTTAAAGTTATAGAAGGTTATAAGTCAGGGAGCAAAGATAGGATCCATGGGCTTTCTTTGGGAAATGGTGAGTGGTTCGGTCTGGTTGGTATTGGGGACCTGCAGCACTGGGGAACAGAGGGCTGAACCAAGCTGGTATTTAACAGGTCATGCTGACTTCTGCATAAATTACAGGAAGAATGTATCTTCAAATATTGCATTATGTCTGAACTCAAAAAAAAAAAAAAAAAAAAAAAAAAAAAAAAAAAAAAAAAAAAAAAAAAAAAAAAAAAAAAAAAAAAAAAAAAAAAAAAAAAAAAAAAAGGACAGGGAAATTCTTAGATACCAGAAATAAAGAGAATTTTAAAAAAAGAAAGAAAGCCAGAACTGTTAAGGAAAGCTGATGGTTCAACAGCCTGTGAAAGTTTCAGGCTATATGTTGAGTTCTAGTGGGTGGAGGCTGAGATTCTAAAGCCTACTTGGGATGCTGACAAAACCCTTCACACCAAAGCAGTGATGCCAACCAAGCTCCTTGCAATAATCCAGCACTATCTTGGCTACTCTGACATCATAGACTAAAAAATTCCTATGGGTTTAGGTCGTATCTAAGAAATTTGCATTTCAGATATGGTTTTTGGAAGAAAAAAAATCACCTTTCAAAAATGGCACAAGCCATATAAAGAGAAAGAATTAACATGAAAATTAGCATAAAATCATCCAGTATTATTGAACTGCATGAGGGTCCCACCATCAGAGACCCATACCCATGCTATGAAACATATTCAAAACTAGTCTCTAGCAAGTCTTTCACAAACCAGCAATTTGGAGCCCCCAAAAGATAAATACATCCCACTGAATGTGCATTCACAATAATTATAAATATCAAGAGGAAGAATCAGCAAATGCAGGAACCAGGAGAATTAGCAATGCAACAAGTAAAAATAATAGAAAATAGGAAATAAAGTATAACATATTTGTTTAAAATAATTTAAGAGAAAGTACAGTTAAGTAATGGGAGAATATGACAGATTCAATGGAATGTCAGTAAGTGGGAAATTTTGTCATTGACATCAATTAATAGAATAAATAGCCAATTAGACACAATTGATTAGTGATCTGGATGTTAGGCCTGGGAAATGATCACTCAGAAGCCAGGATAGATTAAAACATGAAAAATTTAAAAGAGAACTTAAAAGATGAAGAATAGAATGAGAAAATTTTATACGCATTTAATAGAAAAGTACATAATAGAAATGTATTACACAAAGAAATCACAAAGAGATCAAGGGAGAAGAAATATTCTATGAGTTAGTGGATAAGTAGTTTTCGAAGTTGAAGACAGATAAGATACTCAGGTTGAAAAAAGTTCCTAATAAGTAAAAGCAAATCAACATAAGCTTAACCTGTATTATACTAAAGACAAAAAGAAAAATTTTTAAAGCTACCACAAAGAAAAGATTGCTAATCTATAAAAAATCAGCTGTTTAACTGATAGAAGACTTGGTACTTGCAACAAAAGTGGCACTAAAATCACATTATGAAAATGCTAAAGGGAAAATAAAAACATTTCTATCTAAAAGATCATTTGAAAGTCAGTATAACTTTAAAAAAAAAGTCAACGCTTTGAAAGAGTTATCATTTACAGAATCTTACTAAAGTAATTGAAATATTATAAAAAAGGAAAATATACTTTGAAAAAAGAAGAGAATTCAAGAAACAATAGTTATGAAGCAATAGTGGAATAAGTACATTGATTAAAAATTATTCCTAAAAGAGAAGTCACATTAGGTGGTGAACTTGTTATACATCAAGTTGACAATGCACTGTGGAGTTGTATGCCTGAGACCTGTGTGGTCCTTGCTGGCAGATGTCACCCCAATAAGTCTAACAATGAAAATGAATTAAAAAAAAAAATTATTCCTAATTTTAAAATTTGTAAATATACAGTAAAAACCAATTTGAGGAATTCAGAAGTAAGTTGGATTAAATTACTAAGTAGCAATAAAGATGGAAAAGTAAGACTCAATTAATCACTAAGTGAATAAAATTAGTGAGTGAATAGTGTCTGAGTGGGTAAAATGAGACAGTGAAATAGAAGATTGGAATGATGGGTTAGATTATATTTGGATGGTCTTATAATTCAAACAATGGTGTAGTTAATTTAATATGACAAAAACTGTATTTTTATGTTTATTTAAAAATTTTTATCTCAGCAAAGGGACATGTTCAGATGTGAAAGATAAATTAGCACTGGGAAAGATTCAGTAAGACCAGTACGGAGACCATTGCAAGGAATGTGATGAGAAGGGTTGAAGACCTATACTGGGATATGTCTCTTGTCCATACGTGAAAAGGATGTTTCACCAGAAGCTCACAGGGATGTCCAAGAGAGGACTCAACCCAGAACAGAGCAAGACAGATGCAGGAAAATGAAAGTGATTTATTGAAAATGAAAGTATACACTTGAGAGAAAAGTGCAGGCAAACTCAGAAAATGAGTTGTGCTGAGGAAGTTATAATCAGGGTTTGTTTGTTTTTGTTTTTGTTTTTTTAGTTAAATTTATTGGAATGACATTGGTTAGTAAAATCACATAGGTTTCAGGTGCACAATTCTACATTACATGATCTATGTGTTGCATTGTATGCTCACCACCCAGAGTCAAATGATCAAGGGTTTTTATCCCTCCCGGGGCAGGAATTGGTAACATCCCACTGACTTGGTTCATTTATCTCCTCCCCGTGGGTGAGACCCTGTGTTTTCCACTTTTTCTTCATTTGGTTGCTCCAAATTGACATGGCATCAGAAGCATGATGGGCGTCATAGTAACCGCAATATAAATGAGATTATAATGACATTAAAATTAGCTAAAGATTCATTCCCAGTCACAGGGATCAGCCTAGCTGAATGAAACAGATTCTTGTTTTTCTCCAGCTGCAGGTACTTAATACAGTCACTTGTTACTTGTATAACCAGTGAGGTACCTTATGTTTTACCCCAGAATGGGTTGTCAATATCCTCAGCTATCTATCCCACCTCAGACGGATATGAAAAACATTACATATGCAGTATTTAGAAGAATTAGAAGTTAGAGATGAGTAGGAAAGAAGGGAAAACAATCACTGGATGCATACTTTTAACCTCTACTTTTGTATAACAACCATGTGATGATATGTGCTTCTTTTTATAGGCATGTCAAATGATCCTAGGAAAGAGGCAAATAATTTGCTCAGTGGTCCTATGTCACAAATAGTAGAGCCATAATTTAAATCCAAGTTTTAAGCTCCATCTGCTCTTTATACATAATATACTAGTAAAATTTACAGAGAGGAAGCTTTATAGACTATAGTTGAGTTTAATTTGCAACCTAAAAGTTGTGAGATTCTAATCAGATTTCATATTTCTGGTTTTGATTTTGAAGAGAAACAGAAAGAAGACAGTAGTTGAGAAGTTGGTATTTAAATAAGATATACATTATCAGGCCCTATTTTTGAGAGGGAAAGAGTGAAGAAGGATTGGATAGGAGTTAAATCATAAAAAGAGAGGTAGAATGCAAGAAAAGGACAATTTGACATAGAAAAGAGGTAACGTGAGCAAACCCAATCTGAACTCTACTTCTTCATGACCCAGAAAAGAGAAAAACAGACCTGCAGATTAAACATGGATGTGTCATCCTAGGAAAAGGTAGTGAAAGGGTGGGCACAAGGTAAGGAAAGAAACTTTCAAAGTACACTTGGAAGAAATACCAAGAAGTTCAAATTTTTTATTAACTAAATATGTTCTGGATGAAAATTTGTCTTATCTGAGCACTCTTGATATTATAAACACCAGAAATAGTCTATACTTGTGTGTACAAATATTTCAAAGTATTTGTTCTGGGTGCTTTCCATGGACAATGCCAGGAAGGATGCTAATGAATGCAATTGTGAGAGCTGGTGGTGTGATTTGGGCACCTGTCTGCAAAGAGCTAGACTGAGAACAACTCATTCCACAGAGGCCTGATCAGCAGCTGTCAGGTGGCAGTTCATTTACTGTTGACTCAGGCCACATCCATTTCTGACCCAGATGTGAAAGACTGGCTTTCCTGTCTCTGATTAGCTGAGCCACCCAACAGAAAACGTGTCTAAATGCTTTATTCAAGATCACAGTGTTGGGATGTTTTTGCTTGAAAGGAAGGATACCTCAGATTTGTGCAAGTTAGGTCCCTCACAGGCATGGGTATGCATTGCCAAAATAGGAAATTCAGAGCTAATTTGAAGTACTCAGATGATGTTTATCTTGGCAGCCATCACTGCATTTTCTTCCTAATGGAGAACCATTTAAGTCCTCTGTGCCTCTGGGTATCACAGCTGGGATTTGCATTGCCAGCCCAGAACTGAAGACTGAATTTTATAACATTTTTCAGGTTAGACCCTATTAACTTCATTTTACTTCAAAACTTTCTTTACGCTTCCTCTACTGAACCAGACACGTTCAAGCCCAGAAGCTGCCCAGTCTCTTTAAGTCAGGTATTTCACGTGCTGTTTGATACCAGTGTTTTCTGTGGACTATGCTGATAAGTGAGTTAGGACAGCTTTAGAGTGCGCCTAACTTAATTGTAAAACTTAATGGGAGCATGGAAAGAAGTTGTCTCATTTATTCAGTCATTTATTCAATTAATTTGTTCAGTATATCGAATAAATCCTCTAGTTGCTAGAAATTTAAAAGTAAACAATATATACAAAGTCTCTTTCTTCACAAAGTTTATATTCTACTGGTGAGAGGATGAGAAAAAGCAAATAGGCCAAGATACATACGGCACAAGGGAGGGTAAGGTTGAGCACAATGGAGGAGAGTAAGATAAATAGCAAGGAGACCATTATTAGGTAGGAAATCAAAGAACTTTCTGAGGAAGCAACGAAAAAGTATATGGATCTCTGCAGGAACACTCTTCTAGGCCAAAGGGAAAGCAAATGCAAAGGCCCTGAGACAGGTATGTGTCTAATGTTGTTGAGCAAGATTAAAAGACAAAACAGCACAAGCAAAACAAAACAAGACATAGTGACTAGAGCACAGTGACTGAGGGGAAAGGTATCAGAAGTTTCAGGAACTAGATTACGTGGCACACAGACCAGGGCAAGGCAAGAGGCTTTCCTGTTACACAGTAACTTGTGCTAATAATCATAGGCTTGTTTGATTTCATTTGAATTAAGAAAATAATTTCTAAAATATTTTAACCGGATAGGCATATTTTTCAAATCCTAGAGGAGACATGGTAAACTGTATCTCTTATTTAATTACATAAATAATAAATTGTAGTTTAAATTAAAACTTGGGAGCACTACTGGATCCAAAGACCATCCATTATATCATAAAGGTACAGTTAAGGCATAAAAAATTAATTTATTCTAACAGACTTTTACTGTGCTGTAGTCTAAGTCTATGAATAAGGCAGGGTTCAGAAGGACTACTGGGGTAGAAAGACATACGAGCAAACAATTGTAATTCGGTGTGATACAGTGATGATGTGTAAGAGAAGAGACAGCACAGAGACTGGGGTTGATTAACTCTGTTTAAATATTTAGAGGAACCAGAACTATGCATTATTTCATGTTTATGCATCTTAGTGGTGCATAAACATGAAATAATGTAAGTAAGGGGATAGGAGAGCTAGTGAAAACATGAACTTAGGAAACCCGTGACATGAACGTAAAATTGCAAATATTTATCAGTAATTTAGAAAACAGGTAAGGGCTGGTCATTAATGCCATTCTTTGAGCTTTAGTCAGTGATTGATGGCTGTCACTGAGAGGAGACAGGGAGAGAAATGAAAGAAGAAAATGGAAAGATGTAAACTGCCTAAGAAAATAAACAGCATTAAGCACATACCTGTCTCAGGGCCTTTGCATTTGGTTTTCCTTTGGTCTTTTAGCATAACACAATGGAAAGAGAGTATGTCCTGAAGATTTTTACTTCAACAAAATATTTCTAGACAGAGTTTCAGAGACTAAAGAAAACTCTCTGAAGTGGCACTAGGTCACTTTTTAAAATATATTTTTTAGAAAATTCCTCACTTTTTTCATTAGTGCTGATTGATTGCCATACTTTACAGGTTATGTTAGCGTGGCTCTTCGTGGGAAATTGATCATTACAATTATGTTCAATTTAACCTTTCTATTTCAATATTTCTCTGGTGTGTTCTTATTTCATGATCTTTTGAGAAGTTCACTTTATTGCAAATTTACCAATGAGATGATAAGGACTAACCTTTTGGTAAATAAAAAGAAGTAAAAAAGGATCCTTGCTATCACTTTACCCTTCCACCTTACCATTCTTTTATACGATGTTTTTCTTCCCTTGAACTGTAAGACAAGCAAATATGAAACTTGTCAGAATATTTCTCTGGTCATCAAAGTAGTTTAAGCCTTGCATCTTAATAGTTTGTTATGCTGCTAAAGAACTAGCTGAGAGTTGTTTGGTTTTGGAGGGTTTTTTGGTTATTTTTGGTTTTGTTATTAGTTTCTTCTTAAAATAAAACTAAAGGAATCTAGCTTTCAATCATGTCATAGTAGTCCTCTATGGGCAACTATGTGACAACTTTATTTCCTTGTGATAACTTTATTTTCTTGCTATAAAAAGATGTGTTTAAGAGGTAAGGCAAAAATTATTAAGTTTGGCTTAATAAAAATGGAAATTTTGACGTGTTCATCATCTCCTATCTCTTACCAAACCTTACTAAACAATCTCCGTGTTTACCACATACAAAGGTATTTTTATTTTTACTTCAATTAAAAACTTGAGTTAATACATACTCTCTCCAGTGTGTTCTGAGAAGGAGATAAAGGCAAGTCTGTCAAGCCTACCGAAGTATATTGTACACACATTAGTGTTTGCACATGCATCCATTTGAATGTGGGATGCACACAGTCTACAGTTTTGAAATCCACTCAAGTGTTGCAAAACTATTTTAAAGTTGACTTTCAGATTTTAAAATACATTTGTGTGATGAAGATATGTAGAGAAATAGTAATGAAGAGTCTGATGTTTATTCTGTTTTGTTGACCATCCAGATTAAAGAGCACCTCGCTAAGGGGCAGCGAATGCTGGCCGGTGACGGAATGTCCCAAGTGACCAAGACGCTGTTGGATTTAACTCAGAGGAAAAATTTCTACGCAGGCGATCTTCTGATGTCCGTGGAAATCCTCAGAAATGTGACAGACACATTTAAAAGGGCAAGTTACATCCCTGCATCTGATGGTGTCCAGGTAAGGGAGACAATCCCATGAAGGAAAAGACTAGTCAACACGCAATCCATTTTTGGTCCCAGGGAGCCAGTGCAACCATCTTGGAGGCAGCCTGGCCTGGAGGGAGAGTGCTCACTCCTGTAGGAGAGACATCTAGGTTGTGCTTAGTATGAGCTCTGGAAATGACCTTAGATCCCTTAGTTATTCCACGTACCAGTGTCCTAAAGCAGAAAATGATCATAATATACCTCAAGGAGATACTGAATGAGAATGCGTGTGAAGTGTTTTGAGCCCTCAGATAAAAGATGCTATAGCAAATTCAAGGTTGTATCATGGATGTTTTATTCACACGTTTAATATCACCATCTTGCCATAGGGGACTATTAAAAGTACATTAAACATAATGAAACCACATTAACTATAACATGCAAAGAAGACATACTTTAAGTTTTGTTTTAAGTTTTGCTATTAGAATAGGGAAGGCCATATTTAATTTTGTGGAACCATTACCTAAAAATATCAGGCAAATAGAGCATTGTTCTAGATGAGAAAATTAGAGTTTTAGTAACTCCTCATAGCCTATTTTTCTTGTCATGGAATACTTCTAGAGCAGCATCATTTACTTCCCTAATAAGGTTTAAGTACTCTCTCAATTTCAGCATTGCCTTTGCCATTAAAACAGAGCTTGTTGAATGGCAAAGAAAGCATATTTAATGCAAGTCTAGTTTGCATTTCAGATTAACTCTTTTTGTGCTGTAGGCTACAATGTATCCCTGCCAAGAACGCTGAGGTGATTTCTGCATTTCCAACATAATGTTCTTCCTGTATCTCTGCATAAAGGGAAGGTTTGGCAAAACTCCCAGATCAGGTAGTTTTCTTTCAGCCCACTCTTCATTTGGGAGTTTTATTTGCATTTCACTCGGAGGATGCAGAGGGTTTTTTTTGTTTTATTTTATTTATTTGTTTGTTTTAATCAGCTATTGAGGGAAAGAGGAATACAAGGCTTTGGGGAACCAGGGCATCATTTATAATTAACACTGATGCCCTGATTTGTATGGAGCATCACACTTAAATCTGTGCACACACTGCTGAAAGTAACTGCTATGGGAATAATTGGAGCTGCATTCTTTATTCCATCTCCAGTGTCAAGGAATACATTTTTAATTGTCAAAGTATGTTAAGGGGTAGGATGGGAAAATTGTCATTATTTGAGCATTTCAAAGATACTTTTCTTTTTTCCTCACAAAGAATGAAACAGTTTTCCAATTTTCAAATCTTAATAAAGTAATCCAAATACAACCTTTCCCTGTAGTTCTGAAATGCTTCTATCTAATAGCATTTATATTAAAAAAGTAATATTTCAAGTCCTTGACACAAAATAAAAGGTGTAATTTCAATACTCAGATATTTGTGTTCACAGTTGAAACATCAGGCAAGATGGTAGACTAAATAACATCTAGGACCTCTTCTAACTTTTAAGAGTATCAGGCTTTAAAATTTTGAGGTTCTGAAATTCAAATAATTAAGATTACCAGGTTATATTGACAACAATGTTTGAGATATTCATTGTAGTGCATTGACTCAATGAACAATTAGTTTAACCAAAGGCTTAAGCAGGGATATTAAATGGTTTGACTTAAATGGGGTAATTTGGTTGATTGTTATGTTGTCACTTTGGCATAATCAAAGATAGTTTCTTCCATTTCTATCCCACTCCCCCATTAGTCCACCACATATACTCCAAATTCTAAGCACTTTGCTGTCCTAGTTGTTCTCTCACAACAGGAGATACATTTTTCATTGTCATCACTGTGTCTTTTCAGGCATTTGCAATGCTTTCCTCTTCTAGAATTTCTTCTTTTCCCATCTCTATTAAAATCCTAGCCCAACTCTAGCAAGTCTTTCTAATTGCCACACCAGCAAGCCCCAAACTCCATGTAAAAATGATCTTTCTCTTCTCTGAAATTCCAGAGAATTTCTAACTCTTTTATTCTACTTCCCACAAGCAATTTTTATATACAACTGTTTTGTATGTATGTGCTATCTTTGATTGAACTCCAGTTTGTAGCCTTATTCAGTTATCTCCTGTGCCTCACTTACACTTCACTTCTCTGTTTACAAGTGTTCTGGGCATTTCTGATTGGCTAGCATCTCAGGCTTAATATGACATAAATTAAACTCATCTTGAACTCCAAATTTTCTTGTGTTATTTACTTCCCTTTGTAGAATTAGCAGTCTTTTGGTTGAAATTGTTATGCCATCTTGATATAGCAGGGAAGGTAAGTCAATACAGCGTGATGATTAAGATTGCTTGCTCTGTAGGCAGAATCCTGAGCTTCAGGTCATGACTTTGACCTTATTAGCTCTGTGGTGCTAGACAAGTTCCTGGACCACTCTGTGACTCTATTTTCACTTCCATTATATGGGATAATAGTACCTGCTTGATAGTGCTAACGTGAGAGTTAAATGAGCTATGTAAAAGTTACATAGCACGTGGCATATAGTAAGAGCTCAAAAAATGTAACTGCTCTTACGATTTGAGAAAGCGGGTAATGGTTTGATAGATCAAAAGCCCAAAGCATCTCTGGACCACAGGTGTCTGCTGCCAATGCAGATGTAGATTTTGGCATCCCTCCTCCAAGGAAAGAAAGGCCAGATATTTCTCGTGTCACCACCTAAGAAAATACAGCCACTGTTTTGGTTTTTTGTTTGTTTGTTTGTTATTTATACTTGCTGCAGAAGAGAAGGTCAGGGAAAGTGTCAAAAAAAAATTAAACACAGAGAAGTGTTAGCCCTTAAGGTTGACACTGCAGGGCCATTTTAAGGTTGGGTAGCAAGTGGATGAGGATAATGGCTTAAATCCATAACTGATTCTCCTGGCTCAGTGGGAACCAGACTGTGAACGGCATCATCACACCCAGCTGACAACCACTCCAAGTCATAAATGGCTGCTGTTTTTAATGATTAACAGCCTGAGAGGATTCCCTATTGTTTCTCTGTGGTAGAGAGAGCCCTGTACAAGTAACAGCTCTGACTAGTCTGTATTTAAACCTTGCCCTCATCATAAAGGTGAAAATAAAAAATTCAGTGCCAAATAACTTCCTTAAATGGGTGAGATATTAAGCGATGCATCTTGCTTCACAAATAAACATGCATATATCCTACCATGAGCGAAATTTGGCAGATGGCTGCTGGCTGAGAAGAACACACAATCTCCATAGGAGAGTACAGAGTGGACCCAGGAATCAGAGGGGGCAGAGGAAGGGAGGCGAAGATGTTTTCAGGTATGTATAGTACAGCCTATAACTAGTAAATACTATGTAATGTAGGTAAATGATTTGGGTTGAATGTTTTTTAGTAAAATAAAATACCTAATAGGTAGTTTTATCCTTTCAGAATTTCCCATTATTTCTTTCAGAGCCAAGACACTATTGAGATTTTCATGAGCACAGTGTAGCAGAGGCACAAGTAGTTTAGTTTTCTGTTGTGATCCCATTTACTATCCAGGATTTTTAAAAAAATTATTGGGGAACGTATTAGTTTGCTAGGGCTGTCATAAGAAAGCATCACTGACTGGCTGGCTTACGTAATAGAAATTTATTTTCTCACAGTTCTGGAGGCTGGAAGTTTAAGATGGTCTCTCCTGAGGCCTCTCTCCTTGGCTTGCATGTGGCTGCCCTCTCCCTGTGGCCTCACACGGTGCTTTTCTCTGTGTGCGCACAGCCCTGGTCTCTCCATGTGTCCTAATCTGGTCTTATATGGACACCCACTAGATTGGATTAGGGCTCACCTGAATGGCTTCATTTCAACATAATTGCTTCTTCAAAGGTTCTGTCTCCAAATACACGCACATTCTGAGGTGCTGAAGGTTAGGAGTTCAACATAATGGATTTGGGGGCAGTCACAATTGAGCTCATAATAGGGAATCTTGAAAGACTGGGAATTTTCCTTTAGCAAAGGGAAGGATCCACTGTGGCTCCTGCCTATAGCGTTGTCAGGGATAAACTGGTAATGAATGCATGCTTCTTGTGCATGCTGCTTCACCAGTGTCTCAGCCAGGCCTGCCCAAATCGGGTGATGAGTCGCTACCTCGCTTCTTACTTAAGAAGCAACCCCAGTCTGAATTGGAGGACAATTTTGCAACACTGAGTTATGTTTATGTAACTTTGGCTGCTCCGCCAGGCTACCTCTGGGGGATAATCATTATCATATTTAATCATCTTAGTATCACTCACTTTTTCACCTTTCATTTTTAAATGAGGACCCTAGAGCACCACCAAGCTCCTGCCCCAAAGCACTCAAGTTTGCTGCTGTTTCTTCAGCTTCCGGCATCTGCTGGACCTCAAAGCAGACCCACATCGCCACCACTTGTTGGAGCCCTTGATCCTCAACGTAGCCTGGAGAGGGTGGTAGCGTTGTGTAAAAAATTGCCCATCCAAACTATTCCAGCGCTCCACAGTATCTTACATCATGGCAAAGCAAGGAGATTCATGTGAAAGATACCTGAACAATGTTGTGATGTTGTTCTCAAAATGAGTCAGTGTTTCTGTGAGACTTGTGACTAAAAGAAGGAAAACAAGATGTCCTTAAAGACTCTGGCTTCATTCCCCTAACCTACTGAATGTTAGGGAATATTTACTCCCATAATGCTCTCAGATTCCCCTAGCTCTGGCAGAGGGCAGTGGTCCAGCCTGGACAGCCCAGCCCTGCTGAAAGGAGCCCTCTGACCACAGGTTTCTGGGTCGGGTCATCCAGCCTGCTATGGATCTACTACTGACCTGCTGTCCTTGATACCTCAGTCCTTTTGTCCACCAGCTTAACTTCTGCTTTTCCAATGGCTTAGTTTCTTGTGTCTGAGTCATAGCCTTCATATATCTTGATCCCTACAACATGCTAGGGGGCATTCTGGATTATAATCTCCTGCCTTCCTGAATCCTTGATCGTTTCTAAATGCCAATGGCCAGTTGTGGTGCTGCTTGGATAGTTATTCTGGATAAGAGATCTAAACCACAGTATGATGACCCTTTGTCCTGATCAACTATGAATTATTTTGTCTATTTTCCTGTTAAAAAATAGGTAAAGCACTCTTTAGGGATTGATTACCTTAAAAAAGAATATGTTAGAGCAAACTCAAGACTATTTGTATAATAATATTACTCTTACTCAATTTCATTTCTGTACACTTCCTTGAGTAGGAGACTGAGAAGTAGAGTCACAGCCAGATCACAGGGAATTGAACATGTGTTACTAATGCCTTAATCTATAATCTGGGCGTGCTTAGGGTTTTGTATATCACACGTGCAGATGTCATTGGCCAAGGACTGAAAAATACATGAGACTTACTGTACTTTATCTTGAACTACCATTGAATTTTAACCTAGTTGAAGGTTTTAGTCATCGTGCTAAACTATCTGAGATCTAAATCGTGCTAGCAGCATTGCTGGCCTCAATAAACAAAACAGACAGATTTCTGTTCTCCCTGCTTTTATTTTTATTCTTCTGCACTTTATTTTCTACTCAACAACCTAAGTTAGATTTTTGATTTTAATGAAATTTATGTCATATAATCATTATGGGATCAAGGCCAGAATTCGTCTAACCCTTACCTATCTTTTTTATCCTCTATTAATAATCTCCCTCCTCTATCTCATCCGGCCGCCGACTCAAGACAATTCCAGTTATATCGACTTCCTTTTGTTTCTTAAATGTGTCTAGACTCTTCCCCCTATCCAGAGAATTTTTTCTTTTTCTTCCCATTTTTGGAACTCTTTTCCTCACATCTTCCCACAGCCACTTCCTTCTCATCATTCTGTTCTCAGTTCAAATGGACCTACCTGCCTTAGAAAGGTCTTTCCTGCTGAACGTTCAACCCAAAGCCACCACACACACACACACACACACACACACACACACACACATCCTGACCTACTCGCTCTCTCACTCTCTATTCCCACAGATTATTTTATTTTTATATCACCATCTGAAATCATTTTATTTTTATTTACTTATTCATTGCCTTTCTTTGCCCTCTAGAGTGTAAGCTCTATGAGGGGAGGAATCCTTGGTTGTCTGGCTCTCTGTTGTACCCCAGCCCTCAGAACTGTGACAGTTATATGGTAGGTATTCAATAAATGATAATACATTTCTGCTTCTCAAGTATTTTCCATGTCTTTCCTCACCTTTCCATCCTCATATCCACTGCTCTCCTTTAGGCCTTCATAATTGCTACTTTGGGCTATTGATAAACTTCTAATTATGTTCCTTTCTCAAGTATTTTTTGTCAAAGCCTCCTTCACTTTGGTACCAGGGTTATAATTTTAAAACTCTCCTTATGCCATTCTTTTGCTGAACAAAGCAGCACTTACACTACCAAATGCATTCTACCAGGTATGGGGTGGTAGTGGTGATGCACAAGGTGAGTTCACTGTGTTTGGCAAAGAATGAGCTGTATTTATGGAAGAGAAGGCCCCTTCCTTGATGGTTGCAGGGTCTCCACCCGAGGACTAGGCTTGAAGATGCACAGCTGCTTCCCGTCTGTTGATTAGGCCCTACCACTTCAGGAAAGTACGTACCTGTGCTCAGGATGATCTTGAGACTTCAGAATGCCATTTTACATAGGAAGAGTTTGATCCTATATTTACTCAAGATAACCAATTTTATTATGTGTAAAAATAAGTGTCATAATTCCTTTCCTGGACATAGTGACAATCCTGGTGACAATGGGTATGTGGCAGATGAGTGTGTTGAAAGGAGGCATTGAATTAGGTGGAGACTAGTTATTGATTTGTTTTAATTTCCTCAATGCCTACCCCATTGTCTTATATACAGCAAGCACTTAGTCAATTTGAAATATTTGACTATTTACATCTTCTAATGCTGTATGCTGTACACAGGGGGCACAAGAGTGAACAAAATACAAATAATCCCAACTAGATTGTAGGCTAGTAAAGGAAAAAACCCCAACCTGATCATCATACAAATCATAATAAAAATTGTGATACACTTCAAAAGAACACTGCACAGTACAATTCCAAGTCGATATGTTTGCCCCCTGTAAGTGGGTGCTGTGCTTCCGGCAGGCTGGCTGCATTACTGTCCTATCTTTTATTTTAAAGTGAAGAAGGAATTGTTCATCTTTTGTTGCACGGGTGGTAGTTTCGCTGAGTCACGTGTGCTTGGTGCAGAGGCGGAGTACAGGCAGGTTGCCGTGCTAATTCACCCTGTGTTTAGGAAAGCCAACTCTCAGAACCCAGAACAAGGGCCCCTTACAACAGATATAACCACCTCCTTCACATCAGATTTTCATGATGGAATTCTTCTATGAAATGCCTGTTTTCTTTTTCTGGGATTTTTTGCCAACCACGAGTGACAAAGATATTGAGAAATAAAAACTAAAAATTCTCATGGATTACAACCAGAAAAAAGAGAATATGTTGACCCTGCATACTTAAAGCAGGGAGTGGTGATCTGATAGGGACTTTGTGAGAAAATTGCAAACAGAATCTAACAGGAAAGAAAAGAAAGGATTATTTGAATAAAGACAGGGAAGTAGAGCCATCAAAGGAAGAGAAGCTGGGAAGGAAGGAATTTGAGATGCATGAAGAAGTCTGATGAACCCAGAGGATAGAGAGCATGCAACAAGATAGTTAAGTAGAATTGCAGAGATAGGAAGGAGCTAGATCACGCCCAGCCTTGTAGCCATCACCTGCTCTCTAGGTTGGGGAATCAGTGACCTTCCCATTGCTGTGCGTCTTTATCCTAATGGCTTGTCCCTGCTTCCTTGTTTAGCCTTTAAGTTCTACTGTATTTCTAGTCAGGACCACCATAATTCCTTAAAACTTTCAGTGCTACATTATCATTGAGTCTATTCCTTGGGGCTTGTCTTTGTCTCTCAGTGCCCAAGCATTTTGCTGCAGGGTTAAATGGAGGAGAACACATTTGAGGGGCTCAGATATCTTAAATCACTGGTCTGATCTACAACTTTCTACAAGGAATTCAGGAAAAGCTAAATGTTATGATGAACTTCAGTGCATTTATGGAAAATCGTACATAGCCTATGAAAAATTGGTCAGGTAGAAGCAATAAGACATTGCACAAAGAATTATTTGCCACTTTCCATAAAATAGAGTGTCCTTTTAGCCTTGTATGGCCAAATCTAAGACTTGCACTTTGAATGTGACAGTAACATTTATGCCTTGCTTTATAATATACATTTACTGTACTGATTTTCATGATACTTTCTGCAAAGAAAAAGCAAGACATCACGCTTCCTGACCTTTGTGCCCCACAACTGTTGGGCACAGTGCCTCCCACGAGGTCCATGTCTAATAATAGCAACACTGAAAACCTCTCCCAGCAGAGTGCATTCTGAGGAAGGAGACTTTTCTGCTGGACCAATTATATGTCCTGAACTTAATGGTGAATCAGCTCTGTGCTATACATATTGCCCTGAGATGAATAGACACTGAAAGAGGATAGCAGAGAGTGGCACTGAAAGTCTATAGCAACATCATGGGTGCATATTTGCCATAATGTGGCTCTAAATACAAATCATGCAGCAAGTCATTAAAAAAAAACAACAGTGCACTAAATTGAAAGCTATCACATATTAAGCCCTTAGTATGTGTCAGATACTGTGTTAAGATAGTTCCAAGCTTCACAACAGCTCTTACCATCCCTTACGGGTTAGAGAAGTAAGGTGTAGGTGGGCAACATTAGCCCAGAACCACACAGTTGATAAATTTGAGGGGAATTTTAAAACAGATCTGCCTAGTTTAAGGTCTAAACTCAGATTATGCCAACGATATTCCATTTTTAAAATCAGTCTAGGCCACAGAGATCAGGCCTTATGAAAACCAAACCTAACCTAACCAAAACAAAACAAAACAAAAACGTGCTGTCAGATTAACTCAGGAGATATTCCCACAATGAGCAGCACTCTCAGAGAGCTCAGTAGCAAGTCATGGATCTGCTGCCATGGAAGCTGCTTCACATTCTTCTCAAAAATGAAAGTCAAGTGGCCTGAAGGGTTATGAATCCAGTTCAAAACACTGTTTGGTTTTGTTCTCCTCTGTTCTGTCAGTCTGATCATTGAACAAATGCCCAAGTGAATCACTATACGGGTTTGTATACTTCCAATGCACATGAGACAGAGTAGAGCAGGGTTGATGCTCAAATCTTCTTAGAAAACCTGAAGTGTAGCCACTTTGTGACTTCATTATAGTCATGTATCACTTAAGATTGGGGACATGTTCTGAGATATATGTTATTAGGCAATTTCACAGTTGTCCAAATGCTTAGGAGCTATGATGAATAAAAGAACACAAGATTAAATCAAGCACAAGAGATGCAATCATGAGACATGGTAAACATGAGATATATGAGACTGCTGCTGGCATAACATGGCATACTATTTTACAGCAAAATGATTTTTTTTATAAATAAAAAGAATATAGTTTAAAATAATGATTAGTTGTATAGTATAGTAGATACATAAGCCAGTAATGTAGTTATTTATTATCATTATCAAGTATTATTGACTGTACATAACTGCATGCACTATACTTTTATATGGTAGCACAGTAGGTTTGTTTACACCAGCATCACCACAAACAGGTGAGTAATGTATTGTGCTATGATGTTAGGACAGTTACGATGTCACTAGGCAATGGGAATTCTTCAACCCCATTATAATCTTATGAGAACACCATTGTATATGTGCTCCATTGCTGACTGTAATGTTGTTATGTGGTGTATGATGGTATTTCCTTTAAGTTAGAACTTTATTAAATACCTGCTATGGACAAAGCATTGTATGTGCTGAGGATACACTGATGAACAGGCAAGACTGTCTTCCCATAAATGCTCACCCCTCTCTGCACTGCCTGAGTGTTTAGGCTCAGCTCATGGTGTCCCTGAATGGCCCCATAACTGATCATTCCCAAATCTGATCAACAGGGAGATAGAAGGAAAACTTGATTCGGTACCACTTTCTCACACTGATTTAGTAAAGTCTGATTTATTGGCCTTGGAATATATTACAAAACATTTCTTATACTCTCTGTGTGGCTAGGGCAATCTATATTTTAATAACTTGAATTTTTATGTACTATGCCCTTTGATGATTTTTTGAAAACGGAACTCTGAATTTATCATTTTGATCAAGGAATTGTGTGTGCTCACTGGCCTTCACGTACAGCGCAGAGTCACTGACCCACTGTTAGTAAACCATGCTTTGTGAAATATTTTCCCAGGCGTGGGGATGCATTTGCACAATTGCTTTCCATTCTCTTGGTGTCTCTTGTGAGCAGCAGCATGCATTTTGTATGAAAGCTGCCCGGGGTTAGGACGCAGTTCACAGTTGTGGACCTCAGCACAGCTAACAGGCATGTAGAGGAATGAAATCTGCAATGTTTGCCTCATTAGCACCATGTCCCCTACTGAGTTAACCAGCCATAGGCAATTGGAGAACTCTGAAGGTTAATTCTGTCTGTCCATTGGTGAAGTATACAGCTCAATGGACTAAGCCCTTAAAAATGTTATCACTCCAATCAGAAGATTTCAAGTGGAAAAAAATGACTGATAGTACAAAAAAGTGAAATGAATTGAAAGCAGGTCTAAAACAGACTTGCAATTTTTTTCAAGAGTTCAAAAACTATTCTGTAACTTTTATAGAGGTTATGACTCAAAACATGTTTCAACCATCTGATTGCCAGGAACAATTAAAATAAATAGTGCAAATAGGACAATTAAATATAGATACTAACAGCTTCAAACCACAAGAGAAGTGAAATGAAGCAGCTTTGTTTTTCTTCTAAAAACACCCAGGTGAATTTATTTGGAATTAAAATAAAAGCTTGTTTTGTAAAGCTAGATAAGGAAGAAGACTGATGAGGCTAAAAAATTATGATTATTTCTACCCTCAAGAGAGTTCTGTTCTGAGCTAACGTAGCAGTATGAAGCAGTGCTCCTGCTAAATTACATGCAAATCAGAAGAGATGGCTCTGAGGACGCAACCACAGGACCACTGTCTATGTAATTTAAGACAAATGTCATGAATTCACTTTATCCTTTGCTATCCTGTGACCCCAAGTTGCTGCTCATCTTTAAGAGGCACCCTGGTTTTCCTCTCCTGGCTCCTGTGTCTTGAAGACCCAATGCTGTATGAAAGAACAGAGAGATATCTCTCTGATAAATATCCCTTGTGTGTGAAATTAGCACTAGCACAGCTGAACTGAACTGAGCCCCACTCTCTGGCAATGCAGGCATGGGAAGTGAAAAATGAATGCCAAAATGTGCCTGACTGCATGGAAAGAAAAAAGAACAAAAACTCATTTTGGGTTCTCTTGGACTAAGGTAAAGCCAGTAGGTCTTCAACACTTAGTTAGGGCTGTGGGTGATGGCATGGATTTGGAGATTCAGTAGCACCCTATTACTGTGTCTATCTGGTCCTCCATTTGGCTTGCTAGTAAAAGGCAGAGGAATAAAGAATACTAATTTGAGAGTAGCTAAGATTTGTTGAGCACTTACTATATGCTATATGCCAGGGACTTGGAAAATTTCATGTAATCTTTGAAATAGGTAGTTGTGAAAGTTAAACACAACTAAACAGGAAGAGCAGAGCCAGGATCCCACTGAGGCAGCCTTTCATTTGCCTCAGCTTTGTGTCTTCACTGTAATGCTCACTGAAACAGCAGTATAAGTAGTAAGCATGGTTCGTAATTAACTGGATAACTGATAATAAGATAATCACAGGAGACTTTCATTACAGAAGGAATTAAAACTTATTTGTAAGGAATAATTATACAATGGTATGACAAAATAGAATATAGAGACTATAATAGAACAAAAATTCTGAGAGAGAACAAGTGTTTTGCCTATTCTGCTCTCTCCTGGTGTGTATATGTGAGGTTATATAGAAATCCTAGAATTATAGTGCTGAGAAAATATCCTTGGAGGTCTTCCAGAATAATATGCTAGAGTTATAAAGCAATATTGCAAAGCATTTATACCCTCACCACAAAATCAGTTTAAACAGATGTTGTTGAAAAGTATATTCTCTCATGTAATGTTAAACTTTTAATTTCATTTTCAGAACTTCTTTCAAATAGTTAGCAACCTGCTAGATGAGGAAAACAAGGAAAAATGGGAAGATGCACAACAGGTAAAGTCGGATTTATTTTGGACCTTAAAATGAAGTTAGCTAAATAAAGTTCAAAAATATGTGAAGAAATTAATGGATAACTATTCCAAAAGCATAAAAGGAAACCTTTAAAAGTATATGATGCTAATTTTAGAGATAACAGTTGATATCTTTTATCATAATGATCAGTGGAAATAATGATATTTATGAATTTGAGAAAACTGAGCAATTTTAAGTAATGTATGTCTTTAAGCTAATATATAAAAACTGTATGCCTTATCAATAAGTTCTATCTACGAACTATAGGAAAAACAACAAATCTCAAAGCACATACTGTAAACCAAACTGTGGGGTACTAAGTAGTAAAATCATTTGCATTTGATATAACAATACATAAAATCTGAAACATATATGCAGCTATGCATTTTGATACAAAGTCAAAAATTGTAAAAATGAATTCTCATTTTAAAAAAATTACATTCTGTTTCTTTCTTTTTCTGCTATACATGGTCAGTGTAGCAAGTGGCCTTATTGCTTTAGTTATTATTTTAAAATGCCTTGCTACCACTTGTGCTATCCTGCCATACGGTTAATAACATTGTTTTTCTAGATTACAGGAAGAGTGGGTTAGAGGTTAAGAAAGGGAGATTAAGCATGCTTTTTATAATCCTGTGAAAATTTAATGTAACTAAATGTTAAACTTCTTTAAATTCTCTAATTGACCCATGTTAAAAATACCAAGATAACTAGGCATTCTTAAAAATAAGCATATTTACTGAGGTTCCCATTTATCCCTTTCTCCCTTTGTAATCACATTCTGGGCCCCCAGAAGTAAAGCATGCTCTCTATTCATATTATAATTCAAGCTCCCAAAAATAGTCCATTGTGGGTTCACCTCATTATCAGGTACAAATTCTGTGTTTCTGACCACAGCAGGAAAAAAAATCACTCCTTAGTTTAAGATGCTGAATCTTTTTCTACAAGTTTGAATTATATATGTGACCTTGGCTTTTTGCTAAAGGATAGCCTCAACCACTCACTGTAAGAACATGGTGTCTTTCCTTAGAATACAGCAGCAGATGCTAAGCACATCTTTCTAGAATGCTGGAGACTATTAATTATGGATATATTTAGAACAAATATATAATACCCTATTTAAAACAAAACTGAAATTCATCAGATGCAAGTTATTTGCTGTGAGGTCCCAAATTGAACAAATAATGAATGGTGGCAAAACTTCTCGTCAATGGAAAATCCTGAATTCATAATCCATAATCCATCTATTTACTTAGGATTTTTGAGTTAGCTATAATCTTATCATTTAATTATTTTTCAGTTGTGATTATTTTTAATGCTTTTTAGAAATAGTTATTTGAAATAAAAAACAACAACTATTTTTGTAGCTATTACTTATAAGTGTTTTCGTGAACATAGCCACGTGGTACATGCATCTCCCAGTTTGTGGCATGAAGGGTGAAATCCTCAGAAATAAGCATTGATTAAAATCTACCAAATATAATCCCTTGTGGGTCCCCTTGTCTTATTTAGAGGAATTGCCTCAACAAAATAAAATATAAAATACAGCTTTGTATGCATTTAGAAAACTAGCTGAATAAAGTGTTGAATATTGACATCAGAAGTTTTTGCAAACAAAATGTACTTTTTAATAGAAAACAGTCATTTCAGTACTTGTTTGCTGCATATCAGCCCCAGTTATGAAGGATCAAACTATGTTTAATTAAAGCATCCTACTAAAAACATGATATACTAAAGTGAAAAAAGAAACTATACTCTATATAACATTATTTTATGTATCACCACTGTGGTTGGAATTGACAAGTCCATTTCAATCTAGACGTGGCATGTCCATTTCAGTCATGGTATTGTGTTCTGCATTTCCTTGTTATACTGAAAATCTGTGCCTCCTCAGCATGAGTGGGCAAATGTCAGCCACTGACCCAAATCCGGTCTAAAACCTGTTTTATCATTAAAGTATGGAACTGTAGCCACACCCATTCATTTGTGTAATATCTGTGGTTGCTTTCTGTGCAATAAGAACAGACTTGAGTTTTTCAGAATTGAGGTACCCTGACCCACAAAATTTAAAATGTTTACTGTCTGGCTCTTTACAGAAAAAGGTTACCAACCTCTGCTCTACGGTATTTGACTACTGCTGGGAAAACTTAATAAAAAAATCTTCTGCTAACCTAGAAAACCTCTCTACACAGGTAGAAGAGAAAGAAAACAGTTTTATTATTGAATAAGCATTAAACCAGAATGTGATGGGTGCTATAGGCAATCTGCTAAGAAAATGAAAAGACAGAAAGAAATCTCACCCATTATATAACCAAGATGACTTGATAGCACCATTTGTCACACGCAGTTCATACTAAATTTATTTGGTAATTGGGGTGACCACTTGTTAGTTAATTGGCTTTGTTCAAAGGGAAAAAAATAAGCCTGTTATATTTCAATGACTCAAGTTAGTTTTGTAACTTAGAGGCAGGTGCCTGCTGAAGTTAGGCTTCTACCCTCCCACAGAAACTGAGAGAAGCACTGTCCTCCTTGATGATTACAGTTCAAAGAGAGACATGCCTGGGTATTTAAGCTGGTAAAAGGTTATTTCACTTTTTAAAAGATTTGTATACATTTTGAAGAAACAGAGAAAGAACAATTGCTAATTTTCTAAAGTAAATGCAGGAGGAAAAAGAAGGGAGGACTAGGTTTGGGAAAGGGTGTCTCCTATTTTCAGCAGGGAAAAGTTAAGCCTGTTATTTTTCATTGTATTTCCCCTTGCAGTACACATACGCACATACAAGGGCTGTCCCCCAAAAACCCAGCCATTGCCAATATAACATTGTAACATTGCATGGCCAGATACTTTCCACATAGCCCACATACACATACACCTACACACACACACACACACACACACACACACACACACCAGAACACACACACACCAGAACACACACACACCAGAAGAGCAGCAGGAAGTTTGGAGCTGATGGAAATTTTATGCACACTTTAGGAATGGGAATGATGAATTTTTAGAATTCATATTTAATGATTGAAAATGTAGGTACAAAACAAAATTTCTCCCAAGAATCTTCCTGAAATTACAAACAAAAATGCAACTATGTATACCATACATTTCTAAGTGTAATATTCATTGTTGATGTCTTCAAGTATATGTGAGTAAATATAAATCCTCAATGGCTGATTTTTAGATGGCACAGCCACAAGCACCTATAAAATACACACACTGTGCACACTTCTCTCACTGCTCAATAAGTCTTCCTCTTTTCCCACCGCATTACAGCTCTTAACTGTATGCTTACCTGTTAATCAGTATTGCTTCCTGCTTGCTCTGCACTAGCCTTTGCAAACACAAAGCAACGAAAACTCTTTAATCCACTTAATATTTTCAAGGCTAGAAGCAGCATTAGTGCTAAATGGATAGAAGAAATGAGCCTAACTTCAAAAGACTTTTTGTTCTAATATGATTGTGTAATGCAGGCTGATTTTATAAGTATTAGGGGTTACACATGCTAAAATTTGTGTCATCTTTTAAATGGCGTTCATGTTCTACATGCTGTGAGCTACTTTCAGAATCAGGTCATCTTTAAGAAAACACTCGCCACAAATTTATGGACAAATAATTTTTGATAAAGAAGCGAAAAACATACAATGGGGAAAAGACAGCCTCTTTAGTAGGTGGTGCTGGGAAAACTGGAAAAACATATGCTAAAGAATGAACCTGAGCTGTGAACTCTCTCCATATACAAAAATTAACTCAAAATGGATTAAAGACCTTCATATCAGACCTACAACAATAAACTGAATAGAAGAAGACATTGGTACTAAACTTATAGACCTGGGACTCAAGGAGGACTTCATGAACCTGTCCTCAAAGGCAAGAGAAGTAAAAGCACGAATAAATGAATGGGACTATATGAAACTAAAAAGCTTCTGCACAGCAAAAGAAACCATCAACAAGGCAAAGAGGCAGCCAACTGAATGGGAGAAAATATTTGCAAATAACACATCAGATAAGGGTCTAATATCTAAAATATATAAAGAACTAATAAGACTTAACAACAAAAAAACAACCCAATTGAAAAGTGGGCAGAAGAACTAAACAGACACTTCTCCCACGAAGAAATACAAATGGCCAGCAGACATATGAAAAAATGCCCATCCTCATTAGCTATCAGGGAAATGCAAATCAAAACCACAATGAGATACCACCTCACACCTGTGAGAATGGCTGTTATCAACAAGACAAGGAATAACAAGTGCTGGAGAGGATGTGGAGAGAAAGGAACTCTGGTACACTGCTGGTGGGAGTGCAAACTGGTACAACCACTGTGGAAGGCAGTGTGGAGGTTCCTCAG